>OZ010711.1:17184746-17215158 GCA_963932345.1 Ophion ventricosus
TATTATGGACTGCACACTCTCGGCGTTTTATTTTGGTTTGTCCTTTTTCTCTTCATCTTTTATTTCCTTTTTTTTTTCCTTTGCCGCTCCCACCACGAACGCGTGCAGTTACGAGCTGCGCGAGAATCGCGCCAAATTTCATAATCGCAGCATTGCGGAGCTGAGCACGTGTACAGGTATTATACTGCTGCGGTCTCTCCTCCTTATCCCCCGCACGTATGTACGTACTATATGTGTAAATCGCGGGGTACTCACGGGGCTGGTGCGAAATACGGGGAGGGGGGGGGGTGGGTGGGCAGAATTTTTCGGCATTTTTCACAGTACATTTTTTTTTAGTGGGACAGGGACAATGATGTTCATTTTGAAATTTAGGTTGGGCACGGGTTCTTCAAGGAACTGACGCAAGATGATATTTGTGCAACGCTAGCAGTTCACGGGATTCGCAAATTATTTTTTGTCGTTTAATGTCGTGGCTATCGCCTCAATTTTACGTTCCCATGAAGAAATATATATTTTTTTTAATTTGGGGTATCGGCATCCCCGACAAAAAGTTTAATATTGCGAATGTTTTGAGCCCGAAAGGAGGTTTACAATTTTTTTTTTCCATAGAAATGACGAACATTTGGAAGAAAAGATTTTTTTCTTTTTCAATCCTAAAGAATTAGTATTGTTACTAATTTTTTTTATCAGTAATATTTTCATTATCAATAGTTAGTATTATTAAAATTATCATTATCATATTTATAATATTATTAAATATTATATAAATTCAAAAAATATATATATATATTATATATATATGCAGTATGCATGATCTTGGAATCTCGCCATCTATTTTAACTGCCGCATATACTCATGACAAATAATCGAATCACTGTAGCAAGCAACAGCATCTTCATCCCTCGGTTGAATATTTATCGACATGTATTTTATTCGTGGTATTGTATTTGGAACACGTAGTGAAAGACTCTGCCAATAAGTCCCCTTCCGTTCGATGACGAAGCGATTTATTATTCAATTCAAATCATCTCTTGGGCAGTTAACACGAGTCCAATAAACTAATCTTGCGCTTGATTGACGTAAAAGTTACGAAAACACACAGATACAGGATTTACAATTTTATCTGGAAGAATTTGTTTTTATCGAGTATGAAGAATTCAATAATAATTAAAGGTAAACAGGTAAAAATAATTGTTTTAAACAAAAAAAAAAATATATTGGTCTATCGGGTACGAAGGAAAATTATAATTGAATGCAACAAGGTAAAAATAATTGTGTAAAGGGGAACAAAATGAATTTGTCTATCGCGCAGAAAGTCAATTATAATTTATATAAAAATGATTTCGTAAAATTAAATCGACATAAAAATTATTTAAAAAAATTAAATGTACATAGAAATGCAAAAAAAAAATTAAATTCGATATAAAAACAATTTTTTATAATTCAATCGATATAAAAACAATTTTTTATAATTAAAATCGATATAAAAATGGAAAAAAAAATAAAACGATATAAAAATGATTTAAAATAAAACGAAATCTAATTCGTCTATCGAATGTAAAGGGCAATGATAATTGAAAAGAACGAGAAAACAAAAAACTTTCATAAAGAAAAAGGAGACCACTGCTGTTTGGCAACTCGCATAAAAAAAAAATGCGACACATTCCGGTCTCGCTTTTTTTTTGCGCCATAAATACCTAAACGATAAAATAATGAATCGTCGTATTTTGTCGTCACTGGACACATACGACATAGTCTTCCGTGTATTCGAGTTGCGTTCGATATAAAATGAATGGTTAAGGAAAAAAGAATAATTCAAGAAGAGTCTCGTGATCGTCGAGGACCTCTGGTATCGACAAATTTAGGTTCCTCGTTACTTTTTATTATATCTACGAAATTGTGGTCATGGCTTCAACTTTATTTCGCTCTGTCTCTCTCTCTCTCTCTCTCTCTCTCTCTCTCTCTCTCTCTCTCTCTCTCTCTCTCTCTCTCTCTCTCTCTCTCTCGGCCTCTGGATGCTGTAAATAAAAAAAGGAGGGCGGGTTGCAAAGTAACGTGCTGCACGCGCGCTCATCATTCTTTTCCTCTTTTTCTTTCCTGCTGCTCTCTTTCTCTCCTATCTTCCGCTTCTTGCTCCTCTTCTTCTTAATTCTTCGACTTGAATGGAGAGGACCTTATGTGCTGGCTGTTACGCCACACATACTCGAGGTAAAACAAAAAAACGATATTGAGCCGAGTTTTTCGCAGTACAGTCACTTCAAGTGGCGATTGAGATTTGAAATTGGAAATATTTGAGGAAAAAAAAATACGTACTCGATGATACATCGTTTCTTAATTATTATTCGCGAGGATTTTTTTTTCAACTTTTTGGACGTATTTAAAATACATTAATTATGATTTTTTCTGCGAAGTAATTCAATGTAATCCTTCGAAGATTAATAATCATTCCAACAAAGGACACTGGAATGAAAACATTTGACCGACGAGTGGTCGAATTTTTATTTTCTTCATCGTTAATAATAAGGACGGTTTTCGCGATTTATATTCTCGCATAGCAGCAAATCATTACAATTTTATTAAAAAAATATGCAGACGCAACTTTGGCGATAAAACATATTCCAAAATTTGTTTCGTCTTTTTATTCCTTGTCAGTACTTCCTTTGTTATTACTATTATTGTTAAGCCTCAAATCTAATTAGAGTGGAAATTATGAAAATAAGTATTAATGTATTGACTTCAATCATTTTAAATTAAAATTTAATCATTTATCAATCAATTCAATTCAATTTATTTCAATCATCGTTTTAATTTTCATTCAATCTAATTTTAATTTAATTCAATTTAATTTAATCCATACATCGCTTCAATTTCTTTTTAATCTACTTTTGATGTTTGTTCGGAAAGTTTAATTTCATTTTTTTAATCGTGCTCGTCAACGATTCTATCTTATAAAATCACCGAGCATTCTCTACTCAAATCTCTCCCAATTTCTAACCAAATTCACCGAATCCCGGAAATAAAAATCACCTCATTACCGAAGGTTATTTCATGAAACAGAAATTACACAAACGCGCGTGAGGAGTCGGCAATTGCCGTTTGTTATCAGCGAATTAATTGACAATAAAATGATTGACGGAAAATTAACGTTAGGTATAGCAGACTTTGAAAATCGGTACATTTTTCATCCGACTGTACGATCTCCGGATCCTCAAGTACTCAATTCATTCAAGACTGTACCGCGGTGAAGCTTACTTGAAAGACGATAAGGTGAGTGCATTGCATGCATCTTCCGAGAGCTTGGCACAGACCCTGAGAAATCCTTTTCTCGTTGTTTTATATTAACGATATGCGGTGCAAAAAAAAAATCGCGAACCGGAGATTTTTCACCAAAGCACCGGATAAATTAATACCTTTCGAAAAGCAACGACGAGGGAATACGATTATGTTCCATGTTGTTAGTCGTTCTCTTCACCCGCGCAGCGTTTATGTGTAAACGCAAAAACTTTCACGCTTACGTATATTTACATTTATAATATGTATATACAGGGTGACAATTATTAAGCAACCATACGTTTTTTGAGGGTCTTGCACGGAAAATTTGTGACCGATAAAAATATGATATCAAGTGGTTTTGCGAGCTCTCAACGAAAAAACAATACAGTTTATCTTTGCAACGAGTAGGATTTTCCAGAAAAAAATTGAGCATTCTGGATAAGAAAACAAAATTCCATTTTGAGTACAGCAGAACGAAGGTAATTAAATCTCGAACACGAAACACTCCTGAAAAACTTTTTTGTGCACCTCGTCATCAAGAAAAAAACTATCAAAGATACATTTTAAGGCGAAGTAGAAGGTGTACCACGTGACATATGAGTGCGAGAGAGATAGCTAAAATTTTCGAACCGAGATTTCTCAAAGATAAGTCTTTTTTAGGGCAAAAGAAAATCGTCAAGCTCTGTGTCAGGATATTCTCCAGAGCCTCATGCTTTGTTTTTCCTCAAAAACCTTAACCTTCTATGAGAAAACTGATTTGGAACATTTGGGAGGTTATGTTGACCTTGTACATGCCCTTAAAGTGGACAAATGGAATTTGAGGAATTCAATTTCATTCGAAAAAAAGTTTTTTTTTAGAGGATTTCGTATTCGGAATTTAATTATCTTCATTCTGCTGACCTCAAACTGGAATTTTGATTTTTTCCCAGCATGCTCAATTTTTTTTTTAGCAAAATACTACTAATCACAAAAATACGCTATATTTCTCGTCGAAGCGGACTCGAAAAACTATTAAATATCATAGTTTTCTTGGGCACAAAATCTCCGCGCCAAACCCTTAAAAAACACATGGCCACCTTATAATCGTCACCCTGTATATATATATACATATATATATATTACCTTCTGGTTCTCATCCAATGATGAAGACGATGACGATAGCTCTCACGATATCTTCCCCGATGTTCAAATTTGTAATCCGTCCGTTTGTCGGACTCTCGCGTGTTATTCCACATGGCAGAATTCCTCGAAGCAATTTACGAAGGAAAAAAATGTTTTTTTTCGATAATTTTGGGACATGACCTAGTGGCCCAAATTTGGCAACGACTCGTGAACGAACAATCAATTTGTCCTTAGGATAAAGATCGTCGAATTAAAAATCGATTAATCATTCAGATGCATTAATGGATTGTCTTGATGATAGTTTGACAGTACGAACAAAGCCGTTTAAATCTTGACGATTACACTTCCATTTATGACAGATCGCCTTCATCTCGGATGCAATTTTCTGCCTTTTTGGGAAGTTTTTAGTGTCGCACTTCTCATGAAAAGCAAAAATTGTGCCGCGGACGCTTGAGGGAACAAAATAAAATGTGGACAGTCATTGTGAGTCTGTCGCCATTGAAATTTATGACGAACGTATAACAGAGTCGCACAGAACGGCTTCAGAGTCATTCAAAAGTAATTTATCGTGGTGCAATTGCCTTCTGTATTTGCGGCAATTTCAATAGTGTGGGCGATTCGGAACCTTTTTTATTTTTTGCTTCGAAACGCTTTAAGCAACCCAAAGTTGAAGAAAATTAAGTCAAGGTGTAGGTAAGCTCTGGTTCATCGCCTTGCCAGTGGCAAATGTCAAATGCACGGAAAATCTGATTTTTCTTCGTACGATATACAAAATTAAGGCGGAACCTTCAGCTCCTTTTCGAAAAATACACGATGGTTCGTAATTTTTTCCTCGGACAAAACAAAAACCAATCCCTTCCAAATTTGAAGACTATTTCTATTGTATCCCTCAACAATAATACGAAAAAAAAACGAATTTTATCGAATAACTAGTTTGTCAAAACGTACGTAATTCCGCAAAACTTGGAGATAATTAATCTCCAAGTTTTGCGGGATATTGTACGTTTTGACAAACTAAGTTCTCGATAAAATTCTTTTTTTTTCATATTATTGAGAGATACAATAGAAATAGTCTTCATGTTCGGAAGGAATTGGTTTTTGTTTTGTCCAAGGAAAAAATTACGAACCATCGTGGATTTTTCGAGTCCGAAAAGGAGGTTGAAGGTTGCGCCTTAATTTTGGATATCGTTCTATAAAAAAAAAGTACCAAAGAATACTTCATTTTTCAGCCTGCTGCATCAGCTTCCCCTCTCAAAATTTCAAGATTTTTGCTTCGAGAGAATCACAAGATGATCTGCGGTCCGCTCAAAACTGCATTCTGCCTTCGTTAATGATGCAGTTAATTTGACCCTCCCCCCCCCCCCCCCCAAATAATGCTCCTCGCATGCATATTATTCCTATATCGCTTTGATTTTTTACCCTTCTCAATAAAATAGTCACGAATGAGACAATAATTGACGGCAATTAATGAAACGCGAATTGATATATTGGGTTAAGTAAAAAGTTCTAAGCGTTTTCCGCTAGATGTTTTTAGTGAGCCATATCTCACGATGTATATATCGCATCGGGTCATACTACACGGCGATTTAAAGGTGACATTACGCTTCAAAAAAAGTTCTTTGACAGTTTTGTGTTTGGTGAAGCCAGTTGTGTGCTACAGCGTTCCAAAATGGAGGTAAAAAAGAGAAAATTCGATTCATTCTTCAGTACCACTACGACCAAGGTGCAAAGGCGGAGCAGGCGGCCAAAAAAATTTGTGCTGTTTATGGACCCAATACAGTATCGAATGCAACAGCAAAGCGGTGGTTCCAACGATTCCGTTCTGGTAATATGGACGTCGAAGATGAGGCACGCTCTGGTAGGCCAATCGTCGAAAATGTCGATAAAATCATGGAAATCGTCGAGTCGGACCGGCATGTGAGCACTTATTCCATTGACCAGGAACTGAAGATTAGCCAGAAAACCGTTTGGAACCATTTGCATAAGGCTGGTCTCAAGAAGAAGCTCGATGTATGGGTGCCACACGAATTGACGCAAAAGAACCTTTTGGACCGAATTGATGACTGAAATTCTTTGCTGAAACGTAACGAAATCGACCCATTTTTTAAGCGGATGGTGATTGGCGATGAAAAATGGGTCACATACGAGAATAACAGCCGAAAAAGATCGTGGTGCAATCACGGAGAGCCGGCCCAAACGATCGCCGAGCCCGGATTAACGGCCAAGAACGTTTTGCTGTGTGTTTGGTGGGATTGGAAGGGAATCATCCACTATGAGCTGCTCCCATCGGGCCAAACACTCAATTCGGACCTCTACTGTCAACAACTGACCAGATTGAAGCAGGCGATCGACCAGAAGCGGCCAGAATTGGCCAATAGGAAGGGTGTTGTATTCCATCAAGACAACGCCAGGCCGCACACATCTTTAACGACGCGCCAGAATCTCCGAGAGCTTGGATGGGAGGTTCTATCGCACCCGCCGTATAGTCCAGACCTGGCACCAAGCGATTATCACCTTTTCAAGCATTTGCAAAATTTTCTTGATGGTACAAAACTGGCCTCAAGAGAGGCTTGTGAAAATGAGCTGGTGAAGTTTTTTTACCAATAGGGACGAGGACTTCTTCAATCGCGGAATTATGAAATTGCCTTCAAAATGGACAAAAGTTATCGAACAAAACGGCGCATATTTTATCTAAATCGGATAATCCTAACTATATGTTAATTTCATCGTCGAAATAAAGCGAAAAAACGGTCAGAACTTTTTACTTCATCTAATATTTATTCAATTATGATATACATCCTGTTATTTATTTTTCGTCGCAGGAGTTTGCGGTGTGGGACACGACGATGATGTAAGCCGTGAGAGAGACGATAATCTTGAATGAGAAAAAAACAAATTATTCTTATTGTGATTAATTAGCTTGGAGTGGTAGAAATTCGATGAATGAATGAAAGCAACCAAGTGAGTCTGCACTCGAGTAGGCATCCTTCGGCTCAAAAGCTTCGTAACAATCGAGTCTCGAGTTAGCGATCATATATATAAATATATATATATATATATATATATATATAATTTTATGATAACGATTATTATGTCCATTATTATTATTATCATCATTCGGGTAGCTTCTCATCTCTTCACCGTTTTCAATGCCGGATAATCAATAACGAAGAAATTGCAGGCTGTTAATTGAAGATTTCTGCTCTCAATTTGTGCAATCAATGCGTCCGTCTGAAAAGTTTTTTTTTGTTTACTATTATTATTACGATTTTTATTCGTCGTTCATGAAGATAGCGGAGATCGGTTTGAGTGAAGGTGCGTTCGAACCTCTTGCTTGAGTCGATGATGATCGACGTCTGCCCATTGCTCCCGCAGCAATCGTCCCGAAAGCTTCGCCTGCGTGTACAAATTAATTTCATTATTAAGAAGTGCGCGATGATAGGAAAAAATCGAATATTAATGTTGCGAAAGTTGTCTCTTTCTAAACCAAAAAGCGAAAAAAAAATCATCGCGAAATTGTCCGAATTGTGACATTGGTCACAATGGCTTGGAATGATACAATGTTTTTTTTTTTAATTTGCTGTGAATCCTCGATCGAATTGTGCATAATTATATTCAATACTAGCTTCCGCCCGCGGCTTCGTTGTTTTGAAGAATATTCATACCGAGTTTCACGTTGATACACGCAAGGAAACTATTCCATACCAACTCTAACACCCCATTTCACCCCCTTAAGAGAGGATTTTCGAAAAATACTCTCTTGGTGCACTTCTACACCTTCTAAGGAACCTAACATCAAGTTTTGAAAACTGTTGCATGTATCGGGACAATTTTTTTTTTCGCTCAAAGGTACACTCTTATAGAATAGAAAACAATTTTTTCTTGTTGCATATAAATGTATATTTATTTAACAATTTATTATCGTGTAAAGGCATGAAAAAAAACAGTATATTGCCGGCGTTGATGATTTTCGCTCTCCAGGTAATCTGAAACAAAAAATTCAAAATCTACAAGTGTCGCTATCGCCCGAACTGGAATGATTATTTTATATTGCAAAATAACAAAATGGAGTTGTTTTTTGCAAAATGCTTAAAAAACACGGTTTTTATCGTTATCATTCAGGCGAAAATGTAAGTAAAAATTAAGATTTTTTAATAATTTCAGGTCGGGCGATATCCGCACTCATAAATATTAAGAATCTTTTTGAACTTTTGTTTTCAGATTACCTGGCGAGCGCAAATCATCAACGCCGGCGACATACTGTTTTTTTTCATGCCTTTACACGATAATAAATTGTTAAATAAATATACATTTATATGCCACAAAAAAAATGATTTTCTATTCTATAATAGTAGAACGAAAAAAAGTTACAACGAAACTTTTTTTCGTTCTAAAAACCTTAGAACGAAAAAAAGTTTGTACCGATACGTGCAACAGTTTTCAAAAAAAAAATTTTAATAGCTTATTTTTTGAGCCATGACAGTAGAATAGCTCCTTAACTCAAAGTAACACCGAAGCCGAACGCCGAGCCCACATCTACCAGTGTCGGTGGATGTATGTAATATATTATATTAATATTATTATAATATTAATTATAAAAATATTTTAATGTTGATTATAATTATATTACAATATTCATTTAAGTGTAATCTAATATTAATATATATTCTATAAATAAATATTTTCCAATATATTCGGTATAATGAATCCATTGAGAAAAAATGTTGAATGATACGGTTAAGTTTCGATCGATTCAAATTTTTAGCTACCTTTTGTATAAATTTAGTAGAAATATAATATCTCTCTGCTTATTACGTGCTATAACTAACATTATATTAAGGGGTTACGTGGGTTGCGAAGCCAAAAAAAGCATATTTTCTCTATTTTCTAAATATAATATATAAATTATTTTATTCAAAATGTTAAGCACATAAAAGAGCAACATTTCAACAATATTTTTAAAAAATTTCATCCAAAAATTTGGGAAATTCAGCCGGTGGGACCTGGTTTCCGGAGACCTCTCAAAAAAAAGTGTCCTTGTGGTGGTCAGGATAACTCATGATAACTTTATCTAAAATTAAAAAACCAAATTTTTTCTGTTAGTAGGTAAGTATGGCTCGTGATTGAACGAAGGATTAAAAAAAATTGAAATGTGAATTTTTCGCAGAGTTGTATGCAAAATAGTTCAATTTTTGGTACAATTTACACTACGTATAGCCTTGTAAAATTAGTTGTAATCGAAAAAAAACCTTCGTTCAATCACTAGTCAATGATATTTTGAAGAAGTGTGCAAAATTTCAATAAGATCGGTGCATTAGTTTTTGAGAAATCGTGTCCACCGACTTCAAAAATAGTGTTTTGAGAAAAATGAGTATACCTGCGTCGCTCCCGGCCGGTCTTTCCCAACGGGAGGAATTCCCAAAGGCTCTCTCTCCTAGACTTTTATTCCGATTGACTTAAAACTTTGGGAGAATTCTCTAGACATATTGTACTATTAGATAATAAAATTTAAAAAATGGATTCTTTTGAAATTTTCAAACCCACGTAATCCCTTAATATCATCACTTCTATATAATATTATGCATATTACAACATTTATTAATATTCGTTAGTAACAACATTAATGACAATCACAACAATAACTATTATTCTTATTGTTATTGTCGTATATTACATTTGCATGATATAAACAATAATGTTAATAAGATACGAGCTCGCAATACGTATATTCATTCGAGTTCACACATTTGCCTAGACATTAAAATAGCTAAAAGTATCGAGCTGAAGAAACAATTGTAAATATAATAGAAGCACGGTTTTTGATGTCGCCGCGAGCGTTCCAATCACAATAACCTGCTCTTATGTATAACAATAAAAGTAAGGCCTTGAATAATTTAAAAACATGATTTTTTCACCCTACTGACCTTTTTACCTTGTACGATGTGTATGCGTGAAGCCGCAGTTACATGCAACAATAATGGATCGTGGCCTTGCTATACGATCAATCATCGTTACGAGATTAGAAAAGTGATGAGATATCACTTTCGATCTAACGCAGAGAGCATCGATGGATAGAATAGCCTACGCTCTATCCAGCTCTTTCGCCATTTTTTTACACACAACGCAATGTCTTTCGAAATATCGGGGAGAGGGAGAGAGACAGCACGAGAGAGAAAGCACGAGGGAGAGAGAGAGAGAGAGAGAGAGAGGGAGAGAGAGAAAAATAGAAAAAAGACTCCTTTGCACAGCTACATGAGCTTGAAGGATTCATCACTGCAACAAGGAGTACAAATCGCATCTCTCTCTCCCTCTCTCTCCCTCCCTCTCCCCCCCGCTCTCTCTCTCTCTCTCTCTCTCTCTCACTCTCTCTCTCTCTATCTATCTTTTCCTATTTCTCTTTCGCTCTTCTTCCTCCTCTCACTCTCTCTTTCTCTGCCATTTTTCCTCTCCGTCAAGCACACAAAAACATTGCCGAGTCTCGACTAGAAATCCGTGAGCGTGTGTGACGTGCATAGAAGATTTTGCAACGTGAGAATTTCCGTCTCGGAAGGATCTTCAATCAACACCGACGCAAAGAGGCTCGAGAAAAAAAAAGGTTTCAAAAAATCGATGAAACGAACATTGTGCCTTCTCGCGATCTGGATTGATGGTCGTTCCACGAGGCGGCCCAATTTTGTTCGCCAAAATGAATTTGTCAAAGGCCATGACCGACATTCCATTCAATTCTTTTATCCTCCTCTAATTACGCCTACAAACGGCTATAATTATCGTTCGTACGCGACGCAACGTTTGCAACAGCGAATTCGTCGCATGTGAAAAAATATCGCCGCGCTCGTTTTGACGCGTTTGGCCCTTTTTATTTTTTGGGCCAATTCTTTGAGAGAATGTTTTTTTTTCATCTTTCGAGATTGATTTTCCGAGAGAATTTTTATTTCCAATAGAAAGTCAGCGATTTACCTGTAAAGCGACGCGGTGACAGGACTCAACCACAAAAATGAATTTGCCCATGTAAAAAAGTACCCACAAAGTGTCGATGATTTGATCGTTGATGTTTTCAATTTGGCCGTAAACTCTGCATACTATTCGCAAGTGGGCGCCAGCTGCGATGAGGTAAAGGGCGAAACTCGTCAGTAACAAGGAACCGTGAGCATCGCTTAGATCGCTGGCGACCATAACGAGCCTTCCGTGTATTTTGTTCACCAGTCTTAGCCTGAAAACTGTGGAGAAATGAAATGTTGGGAGATGAGATGGTTTTTTTGTTGTCTATTCGTTGATAGATTCATTCAATAAATTCAATAAATCATCAAAAATTGCCATGAAAATATTATAGAGAATAAATGTATTATGATAAATTGACAGTAGCGGTGGATTTGTGGTTCGTTTTCATTGAAAATTTTATAAATACTACCGGTCAAAAGTTTTTGATCACTTTGGATAATTGCAAAATTATATTAGAATAATATAATTTATTTGATTCCTTATTTTATGAAGATACTATGTAATTCCATAAGAAGAATTACATTATCTTCATTATCTTATCATACACCTGAGACGGCTAAAAGTAAGGTTATGTTTAAGGATTTTTTTTGTGTATAAAACTGAATTTTATTGAACAATTATGATATACATTTTAAAGTATGACATTTTATCGACATTGTGTGAAAATTTGGGTAAAAAATTTCAAACGGTAAAAAGTTACAGTCGTTTTCCTGGGACGTATTTTTGTTGACAGCGTTTGCAGTACGAGACGTGCCTTTGCCATTATTTATCTACGAAAGAAAATATTTGTTCCTTAAAGTAGATAGATAAAACTAGTGCTTATCGAGCCGGAATTTAAAAAATTAATTTTTTGGGGTCATGGCAGTCACTGGAATAAAACAGGCGAATTTTCGCCTCAAAATTGTTCAGTACTTATGATGCAAAAAAAAAATTATGCCAGGTATCGAAAAAACGGCTCGATAAGTACTAGATTATTGTGTGAAGCATAACTGTGCAGAACTTGATCCCGATCGGTCCAGTAGTTGCGGAGATATTTCTGGTACCGATTTTGAAAACACTGTTTCGAGTAAAACGCGTTTAAAGTTTTGAGTACACTTTACACTGAAATAACTGGTTTGTTTTAAACTTACATGAATTCGTCGATTCCTGAGCCATATGACTAATCTTCCTTATATGTTGACGCTTCCATTAGATCTTTTTTTTGCTATGTCAACCTCATTCATAGTCAAACTTATAGTCAAACAGATGACAAAGGCTGCTTCTACCTGCGCCCCAACCGTTAGTCGTTGCTCACCCGGTCAGTTACAAAACGCTATAACTTCGTCATTCCTGCGAATTTTCTTATGAAATTTTCAGGGTATAACTCAAAGGATAGTACTTTTGAATGAGCACCTTTTTGAAAAATCGATCTTTTTTACCTACCCAAGTGTATGTAAGCCCTTAATATCATTTTTCAATTATCCAAAGTAATACGACATTTTTCGACCATCCAAAGTGATCGAAAACTTTTGTCCGGTACTGTATATATATATCCTAATTAATATTATAAATCTGACTTTCTGTCTGTCTGTTTGTTACTCAATCACGCCAAAACGGCTTGATCGATTTCAATGAAATTTAACATGTAGATAACTTATGGCCTGGGTTAAAACGTAGGATACTATTCGTTCTAATATCTAATATTTTTCTAATTATAATATTATATTCTCAAATCTAATCTAATTATGAAACTAAAAATATTATATAATCAATGAAATTTCAAATGTAGATAGCTTATGACACAAAGGATACTTTTCATTCTAATATCTAATATTTTTCTAATCTGTATGCGCGATGTTTGTTCTACTACCACGTCTAAACGGCTGAACAGATTTTGACGAAATTTGGCACACATGTAGTGAGTTACTTCGAATAACACATAGGCTATGAAAAATACATCTAATATTCTTCTAATTCTAATATTCGACTCGAATCTAATTCAATTACGAAATTATCATTCTTATATAGTTCTTATTATAGGATATAAACAAATCAAATCTAATTAAAATAGATGATAATATAATATCAAATCTAATATAAATATATCTAATATTTTTATAATTATAACATTCGTGTCAAATCGAATGTAATTATGAAATTCAAATTCTTATAGAATACAACGACTCAAATATAATTTTAATTTAATAAAATCTAACGTCTAATATTTTTCTAATTATAATATTTTAAACAATCTAATCATGAAATTTTAATTCTCATAGAATACGAACGTCTAAAATATAATCAAAATCGAATAGAATTTAATATAATATCACATATTTTACTAAATTCTGAATGACGTGTGACAGCCTTTAAAAAAATAATTCATTAGGGGGTATTTTAACACAAATTGCGAGATCCACGCAGACGAAGTCGCGGGTAGAAGCTACTTATTTCTAGAGTACCTTCGAAGCTGCAAACTGATCGTGCGTGCCTTAAAGTGATTTGTAAAATAATTTCGGTAGCTCCATCATTTTAGGCCATCATATTTTCATGCAAAAATATTCTTCATCATTCCTTGTTAATTTAATCAATCAATTCTGTGTTTTAAATCACATTACCGCCGTTCATATCCGCTTCAAGCGTACTCGCGAGATTCTTCTCGATGATCATCATCCTGGGAATGATTACGTTGATTGCTTCAAAGCGTCTTCGTATTTTCGTCACAACGATTGTAAAACTTGCCAAAGCGATACCATTGACGAATTGCGGCCAAGTATAAATTATCCAGGCGAGATCGAAGAAGTGCTTTACCTCGGGACTACGTTGAGGAAAATACTCGAGAAGATTGAACAATATCGTGGCCAACATCATTTCAAAAATTCTTGCTGTATCGATCCTCGCGGATTTTCCATTGTCAACGCGGACCTCAAGGAACTTCAATTTTTCATCGATCCGATTGATCTCGTCATAGAGATGGCGTACCTTTGGAGCTATAATAACACTCGAGATTATCATGAACGTTAAGTAAAACAGATTGATCTTTGCCTGAATGATTCTCGTATCGACTGATATGCTATATGGTCGCATGCTTTCGTATATTTCGATAAAATAATTTATCGTGTAAACGTAGAGAGCATGATAGAGAAGCAGCAGTAGGGCCACGTAGATATAGCCGGGAAATTTCTTCTTGCAAATCCTTACTGGTCGGAGTCCTGGAAATTTCAATAAAAAAAAAGAGCAGGTGATAAAAATGAAATTTTTTGAAGAGATAAAATTGTTGATAACATAAAGAGATGGTGTAAAAAGTGCAATTTATTGAAGAGATAAAAGTTTCGATAAAAAAAGAGACGGCGAAAAGAGATAAAAATTTCCATAAAAAAAGAGAAGGCGATTAAAATTAAATTTTTAAGAGATAAAGATTCCGATGAAAAAAAAGCTGTTACAAATAAAAAATGTTGAAGATATAAACATTTGGATAGAAGAAGAGGCAGCTATAAAAATGACATTTTTAAAGGAGATCAAAATTTCGATAAAAAAAAGAATGCGATAAAAATAGAATTGAAGATATCAGAGCAGCCAATACGAATAATTCGGATTCAAATTGACTTACCAATGAGACCGGTAATAAAAAACATTGGGGCGCTCTCCTCGAATATATTTTTAGCATCAATGATACCCATTTTCCACGTTGTTCCTTTGACGTTTACAAATTATTCGAAAATTTATTGATCGGCAAACGTGCGTAAATTGCATTCACAGCGAACGTTTTGAATTAAATGCTTCGACTGAATGCGAGTTCTGGGATCGTGCCGAGACTATTGAACGAATCCCCCGACCCTGCACGCGTATTCCCAAATGCAACACGTTGTCAATCCGTGTGTGTGTGTGTGTGTGCGTGCGTGTGTCCTATCAATGCTCATGCCGAATGCCGTTAATAAATTAAACTTCGTGACAATAATGTGTCACATGAGCTTTCCAATGTTAGAAGAATGGGTAATGAATTTTTAATTAATCACGGACGTAAAACAAGGCTGACTGAGGTCAATTGTGATAGGGCGACTTCGTCATATTTTCCGCTTCGATCAATATTTGCAAACGAGATTTTATTTTCGAATTGTTTCCATACAATTTTCAAATACTCCCGTTTCAATATTGAGAAGATCATCGTATGATAAAGCTTTATTTTTACGTGTACGTAAAAACGTTTAATTGAATGCGTTGCATCTGAATAATATTAAAACAGTATCAGTTTCGCGTCACAGCGAGTGCCTGCGAGAAGAATATCAACGTATTATATGATTTATTAATAAATATTATATATAAATTATATTATATTTACAATTTGAAAGTACAATACTCGACAAAAAAAGTACGCACTAGTCGAAATTTCTTACCCCACTAAAATTTACATAGCGGACTCAAAAATAAAGGTAATTGAATTTACCAAGTGGCGTTTTAAAGAGAATAAGTTTACTTTCATTTTCCTTTTTTTTAGAAAATTCTCTACGATTTTTTTTCGCCCCGGTGCGCACTTTTGATCGTGGCCATTTTTCGGCTATTTTTTGGCGGTCGAAAATTAACTGCAAAGTTTGTGGACAAATTTTTCCTCGGTTTTTTCTATGGGAAACTTAAAAAAAAGATCTAAACCGACATTTTTATTTTTTAGAAAGTCTCGTACGATTTTTTTTCGCCCTAGTATTGCATTTTTAGCTAAAAAAGACATGTTTTAGAAAAAAGGCGTCATCGAAGAATTATAGGGTTTCAGGGGAAATGTCAAGAGGATAAAAAGTTGCACGGGTTCATACTGGAGTAGCTAGAATTTTTTCAGAATTTTTTTTTGACTTTTTTTTACCATTTTTAGTTGGAACTTTGATGAGTGGAGAGGCTCCACTTGGGAATTATGGGGTCTAGGACAATTAAGAAAAGAAATTTGTTTACATTTTCATTTTTAATTAACTACAATTTGTCTAGATGTTTTTTTATTTTTGAACATAAAAATAAAAAAATCAAAATGAAAAAAAAATTGTTGTTAATTCAAAATGAATAGGTAAACAAATTTCCTTTTTCAATATATTGTCCTAGACCCCATGATTCCCAAGTGGAGCCTCTCCACTCATCAAAGTTCCAACTAAAAAGGGTAAAAAAATGTCTGAAGAAATTCTAGCCACTGCAGTGTGCAACTTTTTACCCATGCAACTTTTTACCCTCTTGACATTTTCTCTGAAACTCTATAGTTCTTCGATGACGCCTTTTTTTCTGAAACATGTCTTTTTTAGCTAAAAATGCAATACTGTGGCGAAAAAAAATCGTACGAGACTTTCTAAAAAATAAAAATGTAGGTTTCGATATCCTTTTTAAGTTTACCATGGAAAAACCGAGCACAAAAATTTCTACAAACATTGCAGATCATTTTCGACGGCCAAAAAATAACCGAAAAATGGCCACGTTCAAAAGTGCGCACCGGGGCGAAAAAAAATCGTAGAGAATTTTCTAAAAAAGCAAAATAAAGGTAAACTTATCCTCTTTAAAACGCCACTTGGGAAATTCAATTATCTTTATTTTTGAGTCTGCTATGTAAATTTTAGTGCGGTAAGAAATTTCGACTAGTGCGTACTTTTTTGTCCTAACTTTTTTTTTCCGCAAAATGCTACTCCCGACCAATCGCGTAGTATTTTTAGGGGAAAAAGAACGCAGACGATAAAAATATATTATTGTTACTATTATTCTTATATAATAATAATAACTATGATTTTATTAAATATTAATAATGACGTCAAACAAAATGAATAAAAATATAATTTGAATATGATAATCAAATATTTAAGTGTTACATCTTTTAAAATCTTATTACAATTATAAATAAATATGAAGGTGAATGAATAAATAATTTTAAAAAAATAATAATAATAGCCAAAAATTAAACGAATAAAAAATATATAATATAAATATATATTTTGAATAGAATAATAATAATAATAGTAAGATCATGACAATAATAATATTTCATCGTTAATTTTATTGCACCCATAACAATTGTGATCGAAACGTACAACTTTCGAACGATCGCGTTAAAAATGTCGTTAAAATTCGGGGATGGACTTCGAAAATAAATGTTTGGTTCGGGGATTCAATAAAAAATCACGAGGGCGATGAACGTAAAATGTTGTACAATTTTCATACAAAGCCCCTGTATACGTGTGGAAATAAATAATATAAATGGTATATAGGATGCGAAGCAGACGGTGGTGCGATGGCACTGTCGCGTCGACTCGTCGCCCGCATACGATTGCACAGCGCCAGACCGACTATCGACAATGTCGGCTTTTCAATTATTTTCGTTCGCAAACACATTTTACAATGCGCGCGCGCGTTTTCGTAGCCTCGTCTGATTTTCAATTGGGAATCACGCAATATCCGAGTTATATTCAATCTTACATTCGTATTTAATGATATTTCGCTGGTGAGCGGGGATTTTTCTCTCTCTCTCTCTCTCTCTCTCTCTCTCTCTCTGCTCGTCAGATATTATTTAAAACGAGCTTTCGGTTGGTTCGCGATTATTCAACGCTTTGGGGCATATCAGGGCGGTATTTAAATAACGCGCTGTACGCCGCTGATATCAGCGGATCATTGTTCCCCTCGTAAACCGATCCATTTCACGACCAGATAACGAAATGAATAGCGAGGGATTTGTTTAAAGCCATTCATCGATGGTCATTAATTCGTTACGCTTAATTGTACAGAAAAAAAAAACGTAATTTTTCATTCGCAAATGAAAGTAAAGAACTTCTAATTTTCCCCTTTTCGTTAAAAAAAAAAAACACTACGATAGCTTGAAAAATAATTTAGAAAAAAAAATCGCTCTGGATTTAGCTCGCTGATTTTTTATTGCGCACGATACCTACGGGGGAATAAATGTATCCGCTCGACGATCGATCCTTCACACACGCGTTATTGGTAAGCCATGAAAGCAGCAAAGTGTCGAACTCTCGTGGCGATCAAACGAACAATTTCATCCCGTGCTCGCACGATTTCTTCGGAACGATCCTTCATCCCTCACCGATCACTGTACATCTTACCGACGGTCGGTAACTGTCGATTTGCCGATCCGTTCGATTCTCGAAGTGTTTGCGATGGAACCAAAAAAAAAAAAAACTTCGCCAAAGTTCTGTTCACGAACTGATGCTTGCTGTTGTATGATTTGATGATTTTTTTTTATATTGATACAATTCGAGGCGCGAACGCCGATTGAAAATCGGTAGTGACATTATTGTATACAAATTACAATCCTACGAACTAAATATAGAAATTACAGGCAAACACACGCACGCATGTATAGTCATAAATATATAAATATTTATGACAAGTTAAAATATATTTATGACAAACATATTTTCCATTCGCAGAGTCTATTCGGCGTAACTGCGAAATTTTATCAACCTTGCACAATTACGAAACTAATTAATAATAATGATAATATTAGAAATAATCGTAAAGACAATAACAATAATATTAATTCAAGGCTAAAAACAATATAAGCGAGGATAATTCGAGGCCCAGATGGGCTTGAGTGAATGTTACATATATTTGTCGTGATTGGTGAGCCGGTGAAAGCATCAGTGGAATAAGATTCTGAACGATGGAACGTCACTAATATTTGTAGCCTTCGTCACCACCCGGCGATTGTCCTGGTGCTGGATACGTCGCGGTGCCCTCGTATCGTATCACAGGACGATAACCACCGCCGTCAGCGACATAATCGACTATTTGAGTTCTGCCGTCGGGCAGTAGAACGTGATAAGTACCTTTGGCCTCCTCGTCCTTGCGCATCTCACGATGACCAAAATCGAGGCCCACCGCGGCGTCCTGCACCTCGTACGAAAATTCGTAATTCGCTGGATCCTTGGAGTGAGAAGCAGAATAAAATAATTGTTAATCATTAGTTTGTATTTGCAACAATGGCTTTGTAGAAATTGCAAAAATTGCTCGAATTACGACGAATTCGTAAGTCGTTTTGAAATTCCGAACTTTGAATGATCAGAAGCCTCAAAATTCCGAATTTATTAGCTAGCACTCAATACTTATGGAACTGTATAATTCCAAAATTTTGTAAACCGAATCATTATATAACCGAAAATAATAGTACACTAAGGAATTAAATGACAATAATCATGGGACCGACTGATAAAGCATCGACATGAAAACAGGGCACATAAAACAAGTATCAACTTCCTATAATTGAAGAGTCCACAATTCCGAAAAATTGTAGTGTTAGAAATTCGAGTTCCTGCATGGCGAAAGTTTGAGACAGGGAAAAGTTCGAAAAATAAGAATATTGATAAGAATCATCGATAGCTGAACATTCTTACATTATATGGTCACAATAAAATGTGAAGGATGATCAAAACTTGGAAACAATTCTACCACGAAAGATCAAAACTCCGAAAGAATTTTACCCGAAAGACCAAAACTCCGAAAATCTGAACATCGTCAAAATAAGTGGTGGTGCTGCCATCTAAACGCGTTAGGCTAACTTGCTATCTGCTTCGTGTGTGAGTTTTCGGAATTTTGAACGTTCTGAACGTTCTTTATCGGAATCTTACACTATCTAAACGTCACTTTTCGCAAACTGGATGATCGAAGCTATGATTTTCGGAGTCCAAAACTTTCGTGAACCTGACGAATCTCTTATTAGATTTTATTGTATCTAAACTTTCTGATATTGCTCGTTTACTAGAATAAAAATTTCGGAATTTTGTGGCATGCTTAATATTACATATTCGGAGTTTTGTATGTCGTATTACTGGTCGTTTAAATAAAGCTTTGATCTTCTTCATACTATTTCTGAAAATTATCTCGTATAAGAAATCATATTTGTATCCTTTTTCTATCGCTACTCGTACTACATCATTTACAGTCAACTGTGTAGACTTTCGCCGGATTCATGTTTATGAAACTTGTAGTTTCGAAACATTAAAATTAGGAATTTCACACCGTCGGAGCATTCAAAGTTCGAAATTTCAACCAGGCCTCAGTAGTATCGAAAAATCGAGTTGTCCGTTTACTTCAAATTTGGACACAGCACAATTTGTAACATTTGCTATGGTACCATTGCATGATTTTTCCATATGTTTATTCAGTTGTTAATAACAAATGATTAAAGTTGTTTTTTGGTCAAAATTCGAACTTTTTTTCATTTTCGTAATTTTCATAATTTCAACAATGTATCCGGGCATACGAAAGTTTTATTATAATATTTTTTATTTTACTTATTTGTTTCTTTTTTAAAATTATTTGTTCATCGTACGGGGTGCATTCGCTTTTACGTGCCCAACCTTATTCCATTTTATTCCCCAAGTTCTATTATTATACTAAAAGTACATTGTTTAATTTTTTTATTTCGAATACAGCAACGACGGCACTTTCATCAAAAAATAATAATTCCACAGCTTACCGATATCTTTCGATTAAAAAAAAACTCAAACTTGGCGAGGCTATATATTGATTGTGTGTAAAATGCCGACCCCGCCATCCTACTACGTTCGTCCGAAAAAAATATTAAAAATCGACCTGTTTTTTTGGATCCGCGTTTATCCAAACCTCTTGATATATAAAAGATGTCTTTGTCACAACAAGCTTGGTAAAAAAAACCTCCACGATGACCCGGAAATTCCGCTTTACACGCTTCAACGAAACTTGCATCAATTGCATAAAATTATGAGACTCGTTAAAAAAAAAAAAACATAAAAAAATCTTTCCAACGTTTATTTGCATGTCCTCGCGGTTCTTTTCGATCCCATCCCTCCTACTTCACTCCACGTCCACGCCTTTCCGTCCGGATTAAGGGAGAAAACATAGTGCACGTTGCTTTCTCGTAATTTTTCCAGATTACCGCGTCCATTCTTCCAGTACACGAGACAGCCACGAAAAACATCAAAACCACTTCCTCCCGAAGAAGAGATTTCACGCGACTGGTAAAAAATTACGAGCCAGCATTGCGCCACTTTGAACTTTAACCCGTTCCACGGTATTTTTTATACTTTTGGACTTTGAATTTTTTTTGTTTCTTACGCCTGCCCAGTCGTCCGGATGTCCTCCAGTGCCACCACCTGGTGGCCTACCGCCGGTGGGTGGCAGGTATCCAGGACCCTGTGGCTCGCTCTGAATCGTCACGAGCATCGTCGCCAGCACGGCCACAATCTGTTCAATTAAAGTCAACGATATATGTCTTCTTGCCCACACAAACAGCAGCAACAACAACAAAAATACGTACAGTTCTTTAATTATTTACGAATCATGCGAGTAATTAGGATTTTGGAAGAAAAAAGACTGTAAAATCCAGAAGAATAGGAACAATACAAAGATAGGTGCTCCAGATATTACGAGGATTAAAATGATATTGGAAAAATCTGCGATTGTCGAATATTTCAATGACAATTCTGTAGTCAACGGCAGAAAATAGTCTTGGAGGATAGGACTCACTCTGAGCCAAAATAGTGACGCTATGAATTCGAGACCGCTGATTCGTCAGCCGTGCCAGGTCATTGCGTGAGATTATAAATAATTTCCAAATTTATAATCAACCGGGAAACTATATCAAGAAATTTGCTATATTGAAATACATTCTGCAGATTATGTTCCCTTGTCAAATATTTCTCCCAGTCAATCAATGCGAGACACAACTGCCAATGTCTCGATACTTGTCGGATTGCACAGATCAAGTGATTTTATATTCCCACGTTAAATTATACTTCATCACACGACAATTTTTCCTCCATCAAAACGTGTCATCTTTCGTGATGCAAGAAAATCTAAAACTCTGAGTTTGACGATATTTCGTAAATGCACCGATGAATTTACCGGTGTGCGCGCCATTAAAGCTTGCTGGGAAGATAGAATGGGGGATAGAATGTCTCAGCACGGGAAAACCAACGAGAGTACTGCTTTAGACATTTAAATAGCCTTTCGGGGATCGCGCATCGAGTAACGCCAAGGGCCAGCAATGGCTTGGTATGGGGCTGGAAGAGTTCCGTGGAAATATACGAGACTGGCAGTGAAACAGGCATAAAGGAACTGCGAGGAGAGTGAGAAAGAGAGAGAGGGAGAGAGAGAGAGAGAGAGAGAGAGAGAGAGAGAGAGAGAGAGAGAGAGAGAGAGAGAGAGAGAAAGGGTTGGGAGAAACCGAGGGCTTGCATACTTGGGTATGCAGATGACCCGTTCCTTAAGCCAAGTAGTTGCAAATTATTGTTTGAGCAGCTCCCGAGGGTGCTTGCCATTGTAGACTCCCCAGGCTTCAGTCTCTCGTTCCCTTTTCGAATTTGAATAAAGTGCAAAGTTTTCGTGAAGCACGCGATTTTTGTACGCGCTAAAACACACCGTTGCACACAATCGCACGTAAATATATATATATATAATTTTTTTGAAAAAACACAACTCTGCGCTGGACTTTGCAGTCTTCGAATTTGTCGAATTTTATTGTCAATTTTTCAAGCGTGTTAGAATCTATTCGGTCTCGCTACCGAATCGGATTGCGAAGATTTATTACCGAATTTTTCCGTCAATATCGGGAATCGATTACCGCTTAATTTTGTTTTTTTTTCACACGTAATCACGAACATTTTGGCGTACCCACCTTGAGAAGCATGAGCAGTTTTTTTCTCCCCGTGATCAATAAAACAATGAAGAAAATTTTTTTGAGAGAGAGAGAGAGAGATAGGAAATGTGTACCGAGAAACAAACTACGAGACAGAACGAAGAAAGCTGACTCGTTGGTCGCCTTTATACCTGGAGGATTCATATTTTTGATCCTCCCTGCTCTTTCCCTCCCCCAAGGAAGGACAGAACACAGAAAAGGAGGCTCGCAACTGTAATGAAGATTGAAACACAGTCATTTGGTTGTATCGTCGTGTTGATACAACGCTAAACGTACGGCCGTTATTACATCTAATAATCCAACCGCAATTTTCGCGAGATGACTGACTGAAACTTGGGGCCAGAGCCGCGCACTGAGACGGGGACGAAGAGGAACGCCCTGTTTCGGAGGCATTCTTTCTTGTTTCTCTCTTTTTTTCTTGATTTTTTATTTCTTCTGAGAGCGCCTATAATAGTCCGGTTCTCGCCTCGGCGAGTTCCTGATTCCGCGGGGCAATATTCATCGCCAACAATCTTGTCGCGTATTTCGTAATTTCTCGGTCACTCCTCTTCGATGCTACAAAGAAATGGATTTCACGCAGATAACGGGGGTGGGAAATATTGAGAGAGGGGAAAGAAAAATTTGGATATATGCGGATCGTTTCCTCGGTAATTTGCCTGCGATGCTGACCATGTGAGCCATAGAGTGATGTATTTTAAGGTCTGATTTTGCAGTGCCACCTGCAAACAGTCCATCGATTTGCGTGAAGGAGAAACAATTTTTTTTTAAATACGAAACGATTAGAAATGCATCATGGGTAGATTAAAGAGAAAAAAGATAATTGAGGGATGAACCAACCCTTTATTTTTGTTTCTCTTATAACACATTTAAGGGATAACACCGCTGTAGAATTTTCGAAAAATCGATTTTTTTATTGGCCTAAGAGATGCTTTGAACCATCTAGAATAAGGGGAATGTTTGGCACCTGTAAAAAAAGGCCCTCACACGGGCCAGCTACTGCCCGGTGGCAGTGGCTGGCAACAAGGCTTGATGAAATTTTTTTTTACCATTTTTTTGTAGCCTTAGACTTGTTCTAAGTTACAATGAGTGACTAAATCGATGCTTGGGAGACTACACGCAACAGCAACATAAGTTTCAATGCTACTGTTTGGAGCTTGGCTCCAAAGGCTCACTCAAGTGGCAAAGAAGTATTAAATATAGCAACTGATATTGCTGTGTGCATTATTAATGACGGTTTTACTAATATCCTACGAATTATGAAAGTCTTGGAGATGGATATTGGACTCCAAGCTTACAATTTTTGTCTTGAAACTGATTCTATACGGATAAACCACGCTCAGCTGTTTTTGACAGACGCGGCAAAAAAAGTACGCACCGGCATAAAATCAACGAGGAAAAAAAAATGAGGATGAATATTTGAACAGAGCAGGGCAGCTTTATGGTCCTGAGATAGCTGATCAATGGTATAAAATTTGAAAACAGCTAAATTTTTCATTTTTTTCACGTCTATAACACATCTCAAAACTTTAAACGCATTTTTCTCGGAACACAATTTTTCAAAACTGCACGCAGCATAACTCCAACAATTTTCATTCTATTCACTCTAAATTTTGAACACATGTGTAAAATACCGTTCCGAAGACAAATACGTACGGGATTTTCCATGAGTTAATTATAACATTATTTATTAACATATGATTGTCCTTTTTTTCTGTCGAAAATTGAATTGTTATCTTAAATGCTTGCCGATTACACAAAAATCAATATATTCGAAATCCCCTACATATTTCTCTAGCTATACTCATGAAAATAAATAGAAATTTTTCTATTCTTTTGTAGATTCAAATTTGCATCAGTTATACTGCGTGACGCAGAGCGGCTCAGATTCAACATGCCTCGCGCAAATGGCTCCAGCGTCACCATTTTGTATAATTTTTTAATATAAATTTTTTTTTATTCACTTGAAGATATGACTAATAACATCCTTGAATATTATTATCCTCTTACTTGTCCTTCTACCCAAAAAAATAGCGAAAAATCGCTTTATTTTAGACGTTTACAGTGGTGTTAACCCCTAAGACATTCCTTTCACGAACCTGAATATTTAACAATTGACTAATTTTCGTCTACAATTAAGTCGAAATACATCTCAGTAAACTGGTGAAATTTCATGCCAAGTTACCGTCCTTTTAACAAAAAATTACGACTCTAAAAATCGTCTAATATATGCAGCACTTTATGAAGATGACATCCTGGCCACATTTCTATCTGATAATTTATATACTAAATAACTCTAGATGTCTGATTCCGTAACAACAATAAAAACAGGGGGTCAGCGAATGTTTGAAAAAAATATTAATGATAAAACTTAGAAAAATGTAACTAGCAGAAGGAATTTTCGTAACCGCGACTTCTCAGAGAACATGTAAAAATATCTGAATCTACAAAAATTATGCGAAATTTGTCATTCCAGTTCATCGTATAATAATTTTTTGTACCTTATTTTTATTAAGCGCCACTGTAATCTACTAATGATTTAAAAGGGCCTGACTTATGCCCTTGATTCAAAAGGGCCTGACTTATTCAAAAAGGCCCTGACTTATGCACCTACAAAATACGGCCCTTCGCTTAAGAAATACCTTAAAAGGGGTACATTAGAGTGAACCTAACGGGTAATACTTTGGAGGGGGACAAAATTAAAGTTTACGTATTTTTGCATGTCTTCTAGATAGCTAGCTTAAGGGGTAAGCCACATTCAATATATTTTAGAGGGTTTTTACTGGACATTCATGCTTTTGGGAAAAATTAATGGTGAATTAGGGTTTAGGGGATAAAAATACCTCGATATTGTACGTGTAAAAAAAAATTAATCCAAATTTTTTGCTCGTCTCGGTCAAAAAAACGTATAAAAATAAATAAGCTGAGGAAAATAAATAATGACTGAGTCGTTGATTATTTGTTTTCTGCTTCGATTGGAAATTCCATTCGGTACTCATTCTCTTAGTTGTCATTTGTTGCTTAAAATGCCTTTTGATTTATGAAAGTCTGATCATTTTTCAATTTTTGGCAGAGTTTCACAAAACGAGCATCGCTTTTCATTAATCTTTTCATTTCTACATCCCTTTGCCTCTTTTTTGGCCATTTTTCAAGTGGACTTTCCAGGAAAAGTAATCGAAATATCGGGATGAATCAAACGGCATTCTCTAAGTTTACCAGAATTCCTTTAAAAACTTCCTATTATGATAAGTTTATAACTTTTATCAATATTTTTCCGCTGATTACGAATGTTACTAAGTTTTTGTCGAAGGCTCAAAATTATGACAGCTGAACGCGAAAAACTTATTTTTTCACACTTTTGACGGTTTTTTCAATGAAAATTGAGGGTTTTTAGGGAAATGAATGGTGAATTCATATTCAGGGGGTGAAAATACATAGATATGGAATAAAAAAAGAAAAAAAAATCCATGTTTTTCGTACTATAACGAAAAAAAGTTTCTTCACTCAATCGCCGCTCATTTATTTTTCGTTTCGATTCAAAACTGCGCTCTGCACGCATTCCCTTCGCAATCGTTCACTGTCAAAACTATAGCTTGATGCATCGCGCGACGATTATTTTCGCTTTTCAGCAGAATTTTTAAGTCGGAACATTGATTTTCGCGAATTTTCCCATACTCTGAACATCAATTCGACTTTTGAAGAAATATTTTTTAATCAGCATATGCATTTTGAATGCATAAAAAAAAACAACTCTTGTGTGGAACTTGAAGTAAAACGTTATTTATCCCCTTAAGCTTGCTATCTGGCACAAATACGAAAATTCGTAAACTTTAATTTTATCCCCCCTTCAAAGTGTAACCCGGTGGATTCAATTTAATGCACCTCTTTTGAATATGATGTGAGAGAAAGAAGAAATAAAGGGGTAGTTCATTTCTTAATTTTTGTTTTTTTTCAATTTGCCCATCGTCGATTTTTGAACGGTTTGCATAAGATGAATTTTCACTTTTGTTTCATTGATATCGGTGGATTGCTTACGGGCGGAACTGCAAAATCAACCCTTGGCATGATTTACTCCAAGGGATGGTCGCACCACTTAAATCACCAATAATCAACCAATTTCCAAAAAAACTCGAAACCTATTTTATTTGTGAAAACGCATGAAAAGAAGACGGAGCAGAGAGAAGGACTATGCGGGAGGGTTGAATTTCTCAAGAAAAAATATGATGTCCGAGTATTTTTCACTGATTTTA
Organism: Ophion ventricosus; assembly: GCA_963932345.1. Taxonomy (NCBI): domain Eukaryota; kingdom Metazoa; phylum Arthropoda; class Insecta; order Hymenoptera; family Ichneumonidae; genus Ophion; species Ophion ventricosus. The sequence goes on from OZ010711.1 coordinate 17,212,017, forward strand.
ATACGTACACGTCATAAAATCCTATTTCATTAGTTTTGATACACGTGATTAATATATAAAGTAGCATATACGCGTATGCGTACATTTCATCGTACGTTCCATCAACGGATGAATAATCGTCGTCAATTTATTATTAATGAGTCTATATACAGGATACAATATACGTAAGACATATATAGCGTATTCGAACGTAAAAAATATCCGGATATCCATCTTGCCCAAGTGTTTCGTAACCCCATCATTGGAACGTCAAGTACGAATGGAATACCAGGATATAACGGAAATGAGACCCACATGGAAGACTGATTGAGCTAAAAAAGTTAGGAGAAGAAAAAAGAAACGAGAAGAAAGAATCGAAGGCTGTCAGCTCGTCCTTTTTCCTCCTTTTCCCTCGACCTCGGCTACCCTTGTTATCAATTTTCATTAGTATTGATATCCACCGTTGGCTTCCGCATCTCCACCGCTACCAGATGGATATCCACCGCCTCCAGAGCCAGAGGAGCCTCCCTGGCTCGGTCCGCCAGACGAATATCCACCGTTACCAGCGGCTTGGCCACTTCCAGTGTTACCAGCATCGGCGAAACCACCGTTGGGTCGTCCTGATGGGTAGCCGCCTGTAACATCGTCTTTATTTATCGTTTCGTGGCTCTTTCTCTGCACTATTCACACTCCCTGGGTCACCAATGTTGTATGCCCACATACACGTACACTCATCCACCCAACTTCACGTGGTAATTTAATTAACCCCCAAAAACATACGTTATGCAAGACCTCCATAACTCACTCTCTCAGTCTCCCATTCTCTCCGACCAATCGCACGGCAAGAAGTGACCCCGGAGTCTTGAGACTCGATACGACTATGTGCTTGGAGTTAGTGAATATATTGGCAGTCTCTCATATGGTTGAGGGATCGAGGGAAGATTCATTATCGCGACATTGACTTCCAGCTGCAGTTAAAATTTTATATTTGAACCGCATGAAGTTTATGTTTATTACTAACCGTTTCCCGATGAACTGCTTCCACCCCTGAAGCTTTTGGCGCCAGCGCCGGAAGGTCCGCCCGAGGGATAGCCACCGTTACCATTTCCAGATCCGCCAAAACCACCACCGTTATTTCCACCAACATCCCGGCCACCGTTTCCAGCGCCTCCAAAACCTCCGCCGCTCGGTCCACCCGATGGGTATCCACCGTTTCCAGAATTGCCGAATCCACCACCGGCGTTACCACGATTGTTTCCCGCAGAACCAGAACCCGATGGACCACCAGAAGGATAGCCACCGCCGTCGCCACCAGGACCACCCGAACTGTAGCCACCACCACCGGCGTTGTTCGCCTCGCCCTCATATCTTATCTGTGGCTTGAAACCATCCTGATCTGCCTCGTATTCCACTATCTGCTTCCTTCCGTCCGGCAACAGTACGTTGAACATGCCCTGGGCGCGATCTCCGTCTCGGCTCTCCGTCTGACCGAACTCCGTTCCCGTCTCGGCATCCTTGACCTCGTAGTTGAACTCGTACTTTGCTGGCTCCTGATTGCATAATTCATTCCTGTCAAACTTAAGTATGTTTATGACTGCTGCAATCATTTCTGCCGAGCAAGCATCCTAGGCGCAAGGTCTTTCTAGTGTATTACAAAAATAGCTTTTTCCTGTGACTTTGTCCGCGTAGACTTTAGGATTTGATCCAGAGAGAAAATAAACAAAGAGAGAAAAAAGTAAAAAAATAAAGAAAGAAGGTACAGTGTCATATTTCTCAGGTACGGTGGGAGGCTGCCTGCGTGAAATAATATTATAAAGTGCTAACCTTCAACTCCAGTATCATACAATGTTATTGTTGTCTACAGAACTATATGGCTTTGCAATATAGTTCTGTAGACAACATTGTATGATTTATGGTCTTCGGCAAGCACATTCATGTTTTGGACAGTCGATACTGTCGAACAACTCACATATAGTTGTACATGCGAGAAGCTAATCCTTCCTTAGTGCACCTCTCCATTCTTCCCATACAAACTTTAACACCACATTGCACCCCCAATTAAGGGTTGTTTTAAATATCCTAAAATATCCGTTTTATTATTTGTTTTGAAGAATATTTATATCAAGTTTCATGTTGATACACGCAAGGAACACAATTTTCCATACAGACTTTTACACCCCCTACAGGAGTTGATTTTCGAAAAATCCTTTCTTAGTTCACCTCTACACCGTCTAAGGAACATATCTTCCAAATTTGTTTCTATCTTCAGCGGCTTAGGCTGTACGTTGTTTATATGTCAGTCAGTCATTCAATCCCGGACCTGTTTTATATGTATAGATTATAATGTCTGGACATCCATTTCGTTTTTAGGCTGACGTTGAGCTGGTAGGGTTAAAGTGCGATGCTAAGACGATATCTTGGGTTTTTCGAAATTTTGTCTCTCTGACCGAGGTTGGCGTGGAAAATGGATGAAGCTTATTTTTCTTGAACCTTTGGCATGTTAAAATTAACGCTACCAGAATTTGCCTGCTGATTAAGAATAGGGAAACCAACATCATTTTAAGTTTCCACAAATAATGACCGCATACGTAGGTGAAGACAGCTACGAAAAGGTTTTGAATGTTTCCATATTGATGTGAAAGGGGTGAATATGAGTACGTACGTTGCTCTCTTCATCTTGTCCTCCAGGTTTGCCACTTCCGTAACCTTCAGCGCCTCCACTGCCACCACCACCGAATCCTCCATGACCTCCGTTACTTCCGGGACCACCAGACTGGTAGCCACCTCCTTGTCCATTGCCTCCGGGAGTTCCGGCTGCGGGTGGTCCGTAGCTGGTCGATGGGTTTGCCCCTCCATTGAAACTGGACCCGCCATTTCCACCAGGTCTGTTCCCACCACCGAATCCATTTCCCGCAGCGGGTGCGCCATAACTGCTGGAGGGTCTTTCAGCCCCGTTACCATTGCGATTTCCTCCTTGGCCGCCATTTCCATTGCCAGCTCCAGGTGCACCGTAGCTGCTGGAAGGTCTTCCACCTCCGTTACCACCATTGTGTCCTCCTTGGCCACCGGATCCGAAGCCGTTTCCAACACCACCGCCCGGAGCTCCGTAAGAGTCCGAAGGCCGTTGCGAACCACCACCAAATTGGCCATTGCTGGAACCACC
>OZ010711.1:17215358-17287139 GCA_963932345.1 Ophion ventricosus
TCCTAGTAGCATCCTCGAGATAACGAGAGTCTCTCGGCAATTCAGCCGTGTATTTTCGTACGTCAGTGGTGGATTTAGCGATGTGTGATCGTTCGCCTGTGTGAAAACCCGACTGCTCCGATTTACCATCCGGCGTACCGTATTCGCTCGCGGGGGCACTGAGATCGTCTCTTCTGGTGTTTCGTACATTCCCCATTCTCGAATCCTCTACCCCCGCATACTCGTCATACATATTCGTGTTCTCGGCTGTGTTGCACCTATTCTACATTTATTGACAAACTTCCACGTGACTGCGACGCTCTCGATAGCCGTCCAAAAATACGATTACCATATGGAGATACTGTCACTCAAAGCGCAAACAAAGATCGTTCGACTTTTGCAACTTTTTCAAAACCTACCCGCAGCTAGAGTCGCAAAGTAGAGAGTAATTTTTTCCACTTTACCTTTTGCTAAACGATGTCTGACGAAATTGACGCAACGCATGAACAGTGAGAGCATTTTTATTCCTTGCTCAATTTCGTCGAAAAAAAATGCCATCAATATTTGGGCATTTGGGTTTGTTTGGGCATTCTTCGCTCAATTTAGTGGAAAGAAATGCTCTCGGCATTTTTTGCTTCTCGTCTCACTGTGATCATTTTTATAAATATATTTTCTCTGACACAGACAAACCCAAACAAAGTGACGATTCTTTTCGTCAGGATGAAATGGCGCCAGTATCTTTAAGTACCATCTTCGGGATTCTTAAACGTTTGATTTTCTTCACATGTAGGGTCCCTCATTGCTATAGTAATGTTTCTCAAAACCCACCTACTCTTTTGGCACCTACATACGTTTTATGCATTCCTAACCGATGGCCAGGCGTTTCCGGGCATTCGTTTCCGTAAAATGTAGATTCGGTTTTTTTATCGCGTTTTCTAATAAAGTGTTTAATATTGGCGCGTTGTCGATATTACAAACATCGCCGGGACTGGTAGCATTAGAGAAACAACTACCGTAAACTCCTCGAAGCTGAAGATTGAGTGCATAGCATCATCACCGTGGAATCGAGCATCGATCACGTGCTCTCTCTCTCTCTCTCTCTGCTTCTCGTGTTTCAAGTATATCACGGCGAGAGATGCGGCGTTCCGAATCACTTTCGCAATACACGTATACAGGGCTCCTGTCTACATTGACTCACTTATGTTCGATTATAGATACTTGGGAGAGTAAACGGAAACTTTTGTGTGCACGTATCAATATACACACATATATATCTAATGATTATTATTGTTATTATTATGATCAATATGACGAAAAAATGTATTATTATTATCAAGATGACGAAAAGAAAATGAACGTTATTGTTATTATCAGGTTGATGGGAAAAAAAATCAAAAATGTTTTTTAGTTTGTCGCCATAGAAAAATGTTAATATACAGTTAAAAAAAAATTTAGTGCACGTATAATAAAAATGTTGCTTTTGGGCTTGATTATTGTTATTATTATTATCAAGTTGACGAAAGAAAATAAAAGATCTTTTTTATCTTGTTCCCTCAGCGAAGGTGTTAATATACTGTTAAAAAAAAAATAAAAATTATTTTTCGTTGTCGCCATAGCAAAATGTGAATATCTATAAAATAAAATAAAAATCTCGTGCAAGTACGATAAAAATGTTGTTTTTGGGGTTAATTATTGTTATTATTATTATCAAGGTGACGAAAAAAAATTGAATTATTTTTCTTTATCGCCACAGCAAAAATAATAATATACAGTTAATAAAAAAAAAATTCGCTCAAGCACAATAAAAATGTTATTTCTGGGGTTGCGAACGAGGCCTTTAACATAGTAATATTATTTTAACAAATTTCACGATTATTCTTTTTATTTATCACGTGAAAAATATCGATTTTTAGCAAAAATTAGAATAATGGTAGAAAATAGTTTGCACTACCTTCTAAAATTTACCTACATGGATCACTAGGGAGAATTTTTTTTCCATTTTTTTCCTATATTTTTTATGACGCTGAAAAAAATCTCGATCAGGATAAGCATTGATACAGCTATTTCTCCATGTTTTTGTAACCCACACGTATAAATTCAGAAGATTGAATTTAAAAAAAACTTATCGCCTCATTATATAAATAATACAATTACGCGTTGTCTTACGTCCGCGTCGCAGGCTCGCCAGGCTTGCATGTGCAGCTTCATTGAAGGCTATATATATATATATATTTGTATATAGAGTAACGAGGTAAGAAAACGAGGTTGCGCATCAGCGCGAGAACGATATTCGTGTGTTTAAGATGCAAATTAGCCGGACGCCGAAGAGTGCTTGCCGCGGTGAGAAGCCGAAGAACGAGGCACCCCCCGCGATGCGCCACATCGCGAACTCTCGAACGATCGCTTGTCTATCTTACGGCTACGAGCGAGCGCAAAACAAAAAAAAGCCAACTCAGGGAAGCTCTTCTTCCTCTTCTGCGTATTTTTTCTTTCTGGATTAAAAAAAATCCCGTTCTTAAAAATAAAATAAAGACGAGCTTGTACTTTGAGCACCGAAACTGCTCGTCGAGCATCGCCCTCGATTGTTTTTTTCACTATGGATTAACATCTATTTACCAAGGCAACGAACACGGAAAAAAAACAGGATATATTTTGAGAACTATGGACGCGTCGCTCTGGGTGTCTCTTAGGCCTCAAAAACAGACTCACACTTTGATATGTGGCGATATGTACTTTGTGCAATAACGTGGCGCTTCGTCGTTACATGGCGATGCATCTGATGCTGGTGCTCTCGATGCCAACGTGGGATGCTTTTTTACCTTCCCCTCTCGGCTACGGTGATATAGGATACGGGATACACGTCTTTGCTGCGCGATTGCATCACGCACGCTTTATTGAAACTCCACTTTCTATGGACATACAAACGAGACGAAATAATAAAAATAGAGGATGAAGATTATAGCATCGATATACAAGACTAAGCTTTGTTTTTAGATATATATATATATATATCTGAAAACAAAGCTATATATATATATATATATATATGTAAATTGGTCATATGGATCGTAAACATTGTTGCCTTCTATGTACCTATCTCATTTTCATATATCTGTTACTGACATAACGCATAACATAACCAATAAATATATCGGTATATAAATAAATATATATATATATACATATATTACTTCTAGTCTAAAAGTTTTACTAGAAAGACCATCTCCATGATGGGTTATGGCGGATGTATTTTTTAATTGGCCCAGATATCTCTGGAGAATTACGAAATCCCAAATGTTTGAACAGCATTTGTTTTTCGTATGAAATTTTGATTCTTTGTAAAAAAAGAATAGTAAAAATCGGTTTCCCACTATACGTTATAGCTACACAATATTCAAGTGTGTATATATATATATATGTATATTACTTGTGGTATATATGTGGAGGGACTTTACATATTATATATGAGTATATTGTTCTTTAAGATGTGTTACGGCTAAGAAATTTCTAAATTGAGTCTAGAATTTTATATAGAATTTGAAAAATCACAGAAGCTTGAACTTTTTTTTTCCATGGAATTTTAATTCTTTGGGAAAAAATAGCAAAAATTGGTTTCTCACGATATTTTATAGCTAAATAATATCAATGGAGTATATATAAATATTTATATAAATATACATATATCACTTCTGGTATATAATGAGAAGTTTATATATTATGCTATAAACATATCGTTCCTCACGATGTGTTATGGCTGAGAACTTTTTTTTTATTCTGTCTAGCAATTGATATTTAGCAAATTGCAGATGCTTAGTCATCTTTTTTTTCGTATAAAATTTCTATTCTTTGTAATAAAAATAGCAAAATTATTTTTCCAAGATACGTTACAGCTAAAAAATACTATAATTGTACTTTGAGTAGTATACTATTAAAACAAAATTAAACAGCGTTCAATTTAAAGATAAATATATTTATTGTTTGTTCTTGAGTTAAAAAATACCATCGAAACAACGTTCAAATTTTTACGCAATTTATTTCCAAAAGTGTAATTTGGAGACCATCAGAATGATCACCGGGAGGAAATTTCTATAACTTTCAAAAATTCGTATCCAAAACACGGTTAGGCAAAACGAAATAGGAAAAATCATGAATTGTTTTCGCAACGTGTACAAAGAGGCAAAAAAAAAATAGTCAACTGAAAAATGTTCGGGTCAAAAGTTTGTTGAATTAGTATGGAAGAAGTCATATCATATTAAATGTGATATCTCGTCTCAAGTACCTTCGCAAAAAAAAAAAAGAAACCGCTCGACAGTTATTGATAGAACCAAGTCCATACGTAATACAGCGAGGCCACCTGTCTCCCAGTGCAATCGTTTTGAATAGGCTTCCGGTACCAAAAAAAAGACCACACAATATAGTACACACATTTACCTTTCATTATCCGCATTTTTTTTACACGTGTATCCCTTTCTGTCGTTCCCTGTTACGCTCTCGTCTGCATGGATGGCAGGAGTTTTTTTTCGCCAGTCTCCTGTCATAGCAGTGACGTGACGTATTAATCATTAATCATTGATCGTCACTGACGTTGTATCGGTGCTCCAATATTCGCATTGACGAAAAAAAACTTTCATCTTGTCTTCCCATATATATATTGTATAAGGATGAAGGATCACTGCATTCACGCTGTGTTACGACGTGCCTCAATCTCACCTGCTCGCACGTACTCATATGCATACACATTTGACGTAAAATAAAAAGAGGATTGCATTTTGCCACATAGTAACTTTTTCATTATTTCTCTTACTTACATTCTCCTTCTCATTATTATTATGATTCTCGTTCTTTCTTCCTTTCTTTTTACACACTTGTTCGGGCGATATTTAATACGAATCAGACGTGAAACTGCAACATAAGCTGCGACGTAAGAATGCAGGGTAAATCAAAAAGAGGATTACATTTTTCCACAAAGAAACTTTTTCATAATTCCTCTTACTCTCATTCTCCTTCCCATTATCATTGCTATTATTAATGATTTACTATTATTATGACTATTACTACAATATTATTATTGTTCTCGATGCTGGTTTCTTTTTTTTTTGACATACTTGTTCGTGCGATATAGTCTTGTCCGATGAGAATTAGATGTCAAACTAGAATGTGAAATTAGCCGTAAGGAATGCAACGTAAAACGAAAAGAGGATTACATTTTGCCACAGAGGAACTTTTTCATTATTCTCCTTACTCTCGGTCTTCTTCTCATTATTATTATTATTATGATTATGGTTATTATTACTCATTCTTATTTTCCTTCCCATTATTATTATCATATTCTCTTTTTATATATCTTATAGATAAATATAAATTATTATTATTACTATGACTAGTACTATTATTATTATGCTCGTTTCTTGCTTTTTTTCACATACTCTTTCGTGCGATATATTCTTATGCAATCGAGAGAATCTTCATGTGATCTAATTTAACGCTGGTACATCGATCTCTCCCGAGCTACAGTCATTTATATATATATATATATATATATATATGTGTGTCTATGGGTTTATGGACGTATACCTGGAGGAGATTCGTCCTGTCTCTTAAAGCGAAGATGTTTCGCTTGCGACACCTCTCTCATCCGGAATGTTTTGCACTCGCGATATATACACACACACACATATATATATATATATATATATATATATATTTGGAGATACCGTACGTAACATACGCGTGCGCGTGCACCATATATAATTCGCCCCATCGCATCTATATGGCCACTATAAATACTCGTGATTTTACCAGAATGGCAGCATTATCCTGCTAAACGCGAAAGCCACCGTTTCATCACGAGTGCACACGTAGCGCATATCCCGCGATATTATCGTCGCCACATTGTGCATACATCGCAATCGCGCTTCACACAAATTTTTCCGAGCTTATCGCACTCGAAAAATAATGCACCCAAAAGTCAGGCAGGCCACCTTCCTCCAAGCAAAACAACGTGCTGTTTACAATTATCGGTAATTTTAAGATTTGTGGATTTGAGGTGTGAGAAAGAAGGATGATTGAAGGAAAAATGATTGAAGCAAAATGGTTGGAGGAGTATTGGATGATTTTGAGAGAATTTTCGGTCGCGGTTTGGGGACAGGAGTTTCATGGAAAATCAAAAACGATTTAGAATGAAATGGTGGTCGAGCTTTTCTCTCGAGCATCTCTTAATACTCTCTCTCTCTCTTTCTCTACAGATATATATATATATATATATATAACGCTCTCTTTCTCTCGTTTATTCTCGCTTGCTATCTTTCTCTCACTCTCTCCTGCTCTCTTTCACTCTATCTCTTGCCCTCTCTCTCCCCCTCTCACGCTTCCTGAAGTTGTCGATCCGAATTTCACCTCGGAATTCCACGGTTTTATATATATATATCTCTATATATCGGTCTGGAAAAGCTCCCGTACACTTGTCTACTCGAAAGAAAAGTACATATTGCACCAGTGAGATTGAGCGTCACGAACGATAAGAGAGCATTGAGAGAGAGAGAGTGAGAGTGAGAGAGTGAGAGAGGGAAAGAGAGAGAGAGAGAGAGAGAGAGATAGAGTGAGAGGGAGAGAGAGAGAGAGAGAATGGGAGAGCCGAATGAGGGAAAGAGAGAAAAAGGGCGGAGAGAACAAGCCCACGGTGGCGCTGTTGGCAATATGCATGCGGTCTGCGTCCGAACTGAACTACGAGTGGCGACCCCTGTACGAGAGCGTGCCATCACTACAGTACTACTTCGCACTCTCCATGTCTCGTTCTCTGATCGATTGTTCGATGCTCTCGGAATTGGAAATGAAAGTGCACCACAGTTTGTGGGTATATACATATGTATATATATATATATATGTGTGTGTGTGTGTGTGTGTGTGTGTGTGTGTGTGTGTTTATGTGTGTGTGTGTGTGGGTGTATGGACAAATCGGCAGGTCCTCGAGTACCGTCAAATTCGAAAAAAATCCCTTCCCTTTCGAGCAAACTTTAAAATGACCGAATAACTCGTTTTCTCGAGCTTTTACCCCTCTCTACGGCTTTTCGATACTGAAAACATTAGACAAATTTCAATTTAGGAAATCATCGCATATTGAATTTTTTTATTACAAGGAACCAATCGCGCACTAGTAATTCAAATTACAAGAAAACTATTGCGCACTTAAAAAAAGCTTATTTACAAGGAAACGATTGCGTATAAACTAGTACACAATTACGACCTATTTTGTAAAATTTTAGATGTTGACAAAAAAATTAATGACTGCACTGACTTTATAAAGTTTAAAAGAGTTGCAAATTGATATCAACTTTGACATTTGACGTTTTCAAAAACGTATGAAAATTCGTGTGGAACCATATGTGGGGTATTGGTATGTCCTAATGTAGTGAAAAAATCGGACCCGATGTCCTGGTAATTTGACATGGAACGCCTTGTGTATAGAATTTTTGCTATTGTCTCTGTGTGCGTGTGTGTATGTGTGCTCGCGCGCGTGTGTGTGTGTGTATAAATATAGAGGGTGGTTGAAAAAGTGATATCTAATACGAAAGTTCAGATGCCTCGTATAAATATCTATCCGAATCACCCCATGTATGTTCTACTATCTTTTTATTTTCGAAAAAGAAAGCATTAAACAAATTTTTTTTCCTCTTTTGTGTATGTACTTTCCTCTTAGAAGTTTTTAACAGCAATTGGGAGTCATTTATAATTATACTAGTATAATCATCTGAACTTTAGTGGCTGATCCTCGGAAACCTAATTTAGAAACTTTTCATTAAAATCTAAGGTATTTACATTTAGTGTTCAGTTGGACATTTGTTTATCGCTCAACAGTGCACTTCATAACGATAACAAAAGTAAAAAAAAATCCCGAGCAACGTACATACACGAAGGAGAAAAATAAGAAATGCTTTGTTTTTCGAAAAGTAAGAAAGATCGTAAAACATGGGTGTCATACGGATATGTATTGATACGAGGCATCTAGATTTGTCTTTTGGACATCAGAGTCACCCTGTATATACATACGAGTGCGTATGTGTACACTCGCCCCCGTACAATGTTGGTCAAACTTTTTTTTCCCGATTTTGCAGAGCGCACATTTCGACAACTGACAAGTGGAGTTTTTGCGATACCACCTCTTCGCGAAGAGATGCGGAAAAATAACGCAAGTTCGCGAAGTGTGCGAAATTTATTTTTTGCTCCCCAGATATCTTTGTTTCAAAGAGTTTTGGATAAGAAAGAGAAGAAAAAAAAGTTGCTCGATGTGGGTTTACGTGCAGACCAAAGGGCTGTGACTATCGAGGGGGAGGAAAACGTGTCCGATAAAAGTTCCCTTCCGTGGTCACGTTCCTTTTGCAAGGATAAGCCTCTCTCTCTCTGTCTCTCTCTCTTTTTCTCTCTACCCACACCTTCCGAGTTCAGAACAACTTGTCTCTTTCACTTTTGAATGCAGATCTATAGGGGGTGCACGAATTCCCTATACATCGACTTTGATAACAAATGACTGCGGGCTATTTTACCGGACGTCGATTATTTTAAATGGATTATTTATAAAACATCGGCAGATGAATAAATCTCAATTTTTTTTTCGTCGAAAAGCACCGTTCCAAAAGTAATCGACCCAAAAGCTTCTCCATCGCAAGATGCAATTTGTTCGTTCTGTGCTACAGGAATTATAATCAATGGCAGTTCGATTATCCGATATTATATTTTGATGTTAATTTCTCGGATATTATTACTCGAATCAATCGGATATATGTTTCGATGCTGCAGTTTGACGCCAATTTCCACTGCCTGCTCAATTATTATTACGTGCGATATCGCGAGGCTCTTTGTCGTTTATTGATAAAGTCCAATTATCTAATATTCATCACGTAGAAATAATCATATATTTTTATTTTCCATTTTAAATGATGTACGTGTATATGGATATAAAAATGAGGCAAAAAAATCATTCTTTTTCTTCGTTACCATAGCACCAAATTGTAGTATTTGGTAAAAATACATTAATGCAAAACGTGAAAAACTGTGATTTTGGAAGATTTTTTGGCAGATACTTAAGGGCGGGGTAAGGTTAATTCGGTGAAAAAAAGCATATTTTCAAGAATTTTTTTAGACGATACAGGTAATGCTGGGTTATTTAATTAATTTCCATATAATAATACAACATCTGAACTATATTTTCCTAAATTTTTATTGCAAAATATTGATAAATTAGCTGTTGGCAGCAAATCTCTGCAGGCGCCTCGAAAAAAAGTTGTTTTGCGGTGTACGCTATAACTCGTCACTGGATCATCTGAAACAAAAAAATCAAAATGCGTTTATTAGGTGAGATGTTTCTCGAGGTAATGCTGCCGAGTTTTTTTTTTATAATTATTTTTTATCTTACGATAACAAATTTGCCGATTTTTTTTAGCGAAAATCGCGTTTTGGATTTCCAAGTGCTACCGAAAATGAAAAAATCGATTAAAAAAAACTTGGCAGCGTTACCTCGAGAAACATCTCATCTAATAAACGCATTATTATTTTTTTGTTTCAGATGATCTAATGACGAGTTATAGCGTACACCGCAAAACAACTTTTTTTCGAGGCGCCTGCGGAGATTTGCTACCAATGGCTTATTTATCAATATTTTGCAATGAAAATTTAGGAAAATATAGTTCAGATGTTGTATCATTATATGGAAATTAATTAAATAAACCAGCATTACCTGTATCGTCTAAAATTTTTTTTGAAAATATGCTATTTTTTCACCGAATTAACCTTACCCCGCCCTTAATAATGGCCTCATTAGGCGGGCATGGAAGGGGAAGGATCACGTCCAGATGAAACAGGTTCAATATGGTAGATCAACAATTTAAAAAAATACCTAAAAATGGATTGCGCCACTTTGATCATTGGTTTTTATAAATATTTACTAATATTTACCTATAGGACTCACTAATTTCTCGCATTTTTTACGATATATTGACAGTTTTTTCTATGGCCACAAAGAAAAAAAAATAATAATAGTTTTTTTTTCGTCTTCCAAACACATACACACATATATACTACTTTTTTTCAAATAAAAAAAATATTTTTTATAAACGATTTACTCAGTTAATCAACTGGAAAAATCGGTTAAAAAACATTTTTCAACAAACCTGATGTCAACTATTACATCTTCTTATGAAACAAACTCCGTGTTTTTTTTTCAGTACATATTAATTTTTTTACACCCCACTATTTTGTTGGAAGTCCTATAAAAAAAGAAAAAAAAATACAGAAAAATACGGGATCAATTTTCAGTTATTCATTTTCTTTTCATTATCAATTTTGATTCAATATTTTGCAAAGATTTTTTCCGAGAAAATGGATTTAACAAAATCTGCCATACTTCCTTAGTTTTTTTATGACTGATAAGACAGAGAAGGTTGCGAATGAATTCGTGCGAATAAATAAAAATGAAAAATTGTCGCACTTTATTAATGAAATGTTCATTCGAATTGAAGTTATAAAAATTACAAAATATCCTCAAAGTGTATTGGGCTAATTCGGTAATTTAAAACAATTTCAATTCTTTAATTGTGCTTTTAGATGTTTATTTACTCCTTCATCTTTATTTTACGATGAAGATAATAAAAGAAATAAAATACGCACGGAAAAGCGCACTACCACCTTCGAGAGCTCACACCGATAGTGCCTTCTCCGCCGCACCCATATGACGAGTGCACGTAAACGCAGAACACTACTACACTCAAGCGCTTACACTGATGAACGCGAGTGTAGTAATAATTTCACCCCAAACCCTCCATTTAAGGGACTACCCTCAGTTCTGGGACACCCTGTATACAGTGGGTAAAAAAAGTATTTGCACATCGGCTGTTTTTTAAATTATCCAAAGAAAAAAACTAAAATGCTTTAGCATATTATTTTTTTCGAAATTTTTTTTCGAATATTATATTTTTCTTAGAAAAAAAAGCTGAAGTACTTTATTTTATTTCGCAGGATAATTTGAAAAACATGTGGTGTGCAAATACTTTTTTTACCCACTGTATATATATATATATTGGGTGAAGTAAAAAGTTCTGAGGGTTTTCCGCTAGATGTCTTTAGTGAGCCATATCTCACGATGTATACATCGCATCGGGTCATACTATACGGCGATTTAAAGGTGACATTATGCTTCAAAAAAAGTTCTTTGACAGTTTTGTGTTTGGTGAAGCCAGTTGTGTGTTACAGCGTTCCAAAATGGAGGTAAAAAAAGAGAAAATTCAATACACTCTTCAGCACCACTACGACCAAGGTAAAAGGAGGAGCAGGCGGCCAAAAAAATTTGTGCTGTTTATGGAGCCAGTACAGTATCGAATGCAACAGCAAAGCGGTGGTTCCAACGATTCCGTTCTGGTAATATGGACGTCGAAGATGAGGCATGCTCTGGTAGGCCAATCGTCGAAAATGTCGATAAAATTATGGAAATCGTCGAGTCGGACCGGCATGTGAGCACTTATTCCATTGCCCAGGAACTGAAGATTAGCCAGAAAACCGTTTGGAACCATTTGCATAAGGCTGGTCTCAAGAAGAAGCTCGACGTATGGGTGCCACACGAATTGACGCAAAACAACCTTTTGGACCGAATTGATGCCTGCGATTTTTTGCTGAAACGTAACGAAATCGACCCATTTTTTAAACGAATGGTGACTGGCGATGAAAAATGGGTCACATACGAGAACAACAGGCGAAAAAGATCGTGGTCCAATCGCGGTGAGCCGGCCCAAACGATCGCCAAGCCCGGATTAACGGTCAAGAAGGCCGTTTTACTGTGTGTTTGGTGGGATTGGAAGGGAATCATCCACTATGAGCTGCTCCCATCGGGCCAAACACTCAATTCGGACCTCTACTGTCAACAACTGACCAGATTGAAACAGGTGATCGACCAGAAGCGGCCAGAATTGGCCAATAGGAAGGGTGTTGTGTTCCATCAAGACAACGCCAGGCCGCACACATCTTTAACGACGCGCCAGAAGCTCCGAGAGATGGGAGATTCTATCGCACCCGCCGTATAGTCCAGACCTGGCACCAAGTGATTATCACCTTTTGAAGCATTTGCAAAATTTTCTTGATGGTACAAAACTGGCTTCAAGAGAGGCTTGTGAAAATGAGCTGGTCAAGTTTTTTTACCAATAGAGACGAGGACTTCTTCAATCGCGGAATTATGAAACTGCCTTCAAAATGGACAAAAGTTATCGAAGAAAACGGCGCATATTTGATCTAAATCGGATAATCCTAACTATGTTAATTTCATCGTCGAAATAAAGCGAAAAAACGTTCAGAACTTTTTACATCATCTAATATATATATATATATATTAGAGTTTTTATTATAAAGGCATAGTTGTCTAGTATGAGAACAGTCCTCGAAGTGGAATGTGTTGAAAATCACTATATCCCATATATATTCGAAGACAATTTCAAAAGTTTTGTGAGAGCGTAGGAGTATGAAGAATCGCTGTAAACTTTGTCACGACCAAAGTACTCAAAGCCTCATTCTTTTCTCGCGTATTCACATTTTTCGTCTCCTCCAACACACGCTTCAACCTCTCTGTCTTTACTCTCATATATTTTCTCGCCATTTGTACGCATTTTTTTACACAATTTTTTTTCACCTTCTCGTTGTTTTTCTTTTACGCGACATGCGCTCTAAAAAGACTGAAGTTGTGTGCGATTTGTCAAGAACACACACACATAAAAAAGTACACGAATACGGCGGGCGATTTTTCTAGAACGTCTTCATTTTTATTTATTTTTATTATTTATTTTATACTTAGCCGAGTTTTCCTCGTGTATGGCTCGTCCTTCTGAGTTAGAGCGCCGTTCTGTGAGAAAGTGATAAAATATACTTCAAACACGCATTCATAACTGTCGTCAACGTCGCTGTCCCGAGGATACCGCGAGTAAAGAAGGATGATGGGTGAAAAAGCTCTCAGCGTCGCTTCATTTATGTAGGAATTGGAAGAGTTATAAGGTGAGTAAGTTTTCGGGGGCCATTCATGCCCCCCGAAAGTGCATGCATCGTAGATCCTCGTCTACTAAGATACGAATTTCCCCGGCTCGTATTTGTGGAAATAAAATATACAGCTCAACCTTCGGCACAGCACCAAAAAAAAATATATATATATACCGTGTGGACCTTAAATGTTTATTGGCTTTTTTTCAAATTAGAGGCCGAACATCACTGTAGCGGAAAGACACTTCAAGGAAGAATTTTTTGACGTAGGCAATCGTCGTTCCCTCTGGCACATCTTTACGTGAAATTATTCTCACGCAAAGATGTGCCAGGGAGAACATTCGTAGCTCAGCCGCCGGCACAGCACGCAAAAATATATTGCAGCTCTTGGTATATTGTGTAAAATGATTGAAAACAAATATATTTAATACTTAATGTATATACACTGTCAAAAGTTTGGATACACTAGTCGAAATTTCTTACCGCACTCAAAGTTAAATAACGGACTCAAAAATAAAGATCATTGAATTTCCCACATGGCGTATTAAAGAGGACAAATTTATCTTTATTTTGCGTTTTTAGAAAATTCTCTACGTTTTTTTTCGTTCCGATATGCACTTTTGAACATGGCAATTTTTCGGCTGTCGAAAATTAACTGCAAAATTTGTGGAAAATTTTTTCCTCGGTTTTTTCCATCGTAAACTTAAAAAGGATACCAAAATCTACATTTATATTTTTGTAGAACGTCTTGTACGATTTGTTTTTCGCCTCAGTATTGCATTTTTAGCTAAAAACGACATGTTTTAGAAAAAAAAGACGTCATCGATATAAATAAGTATCGAAAATGTGTATTTGTTGATTTTATTATTAGCAACCGCCATGCTTATTCGCGGTAACACGCAAATTGTGCAAGAAATCCAAAAGCAGCTGCGAATTTCTCGCGAACAGGAGTTTTTGGACAATGAAACCGACGTAGAAAATGATGCTGTCGAAAATACAACTGACCACGATACCGACGAAGACGAAGAAGTGCCAAGGATCGAAATTCGGATTCCTGCCCAAAAGCTTAGAAATATACGTTATTTCTGCTTTTATGCAACAATATCTCATTATATAAATACTTTTATGCAATGTATAAAAAATTCCATCGAAAATATTGGATGTTTACAGTAGTGATTCGTCAGAACAGAACATACATCGATTGTAACAAAAATCGACCTAGTTCAACCATGGAGATTTCGTTGATAACGATAAAAATTTCACCATATTTTTTTCCTCAATTTTTTTTCCTCAATCCATATTTTTTTTCCTCAAAATTTGACCTCTGCCCTTTCAGAATCCGCGAAGAAAATGAAATTCTATCGATTAGTTTCTGGATTGTGAATTTAAAAAAAAGTGCAAAGCTCGCGTTTTTTCTCAGTCGCGAAACATTTTTATCTGCTCAAACAGCTTTCTCATACAAAATATGAACTGAACACAGCTTTTCTCTTCACAGGCGCTTTCTTAACAGTGGTCTGTCATTAAAAAAAAAAATCATGTTTATAAACATCGTTTCAAGAAAACTATATCATTCGAAATTTAGCCGGGTCGCACAGACCCATTGTGTAAAGGGGAAAGTGGGGCACAGTGTGCCACTTTTTTTCTAACAATTTTTATTCTTACCAAAGTAGTCTGATTAGAAAAACTAAAAGGTCATAACCGATTTTACAGACCTTTGGGCGTACAACAAAGCTACCATATTTTTTGCAAAAAGATTAAAAATCCTAAAATAATGGGGTCGAAAAAAATTTGCGGTTTGGCTCATTGTGCCCCACGGGTGGGGTACAATGTGTCAGATAGGTGGGTACAGTGTGTCAATTGCTGCGAAACGTAGGGTACAATGAGCCGGTTGAAACTCTTATATTTTCCTAACATAGATAACAGATTTCCTTACATACCGATAATTTCACAACGGGTATTATTTGCCAATAACATTGGGAGTCGACTCATTGTGCTCAATAACTCGATGACACATTGCGCCCCACACAATTGCCCCACAATATTCGACGTTTTCCCGGCGAGCGAAGTTTTTTTTTCGAGGCTCAAATTAATTTTGTATTTTTAATAATTCTTTGTGAGCTGCTATCGACTTTCTTTTAGGCCTGACGAAAACAAATATAAATCGTGGTCCAACACATAAAATTTCGGAATTTACGAGCTACAAACCTCCGAGAAACCGCACGTGGCTCACAGTGCCCCGTGACACATTGTGCCCCACTCTCCCCTAACCAAGCAGCGAAAAATATGAGTGTACTCATAGGTTTAATAATAAGTACCAAGGACATATTTATATATGAAAATTATACGATTTTTAATATTACATTGTGATTTAAATATTTTATCGTCGTTTTTTCGTGTTCGAGTAAATGTACAATTTTTTTAATTAAAAAAAAAGGAACATATTTTCGACAGAGAAACCAATTCGCCCGCTGTTTCATTTGTATTTACCAATAAGGGCATTTTCATAGTACAAACAACAAAACCCAAATTGATGCATCGCCGCAAGTCACTGTGGTGAAAGAGCACATACTTCCGATGATGGCCGAGTCAAATTCTGCGGCTCCCCGACGGTACTAATGGAAGCCCCTTTCTCAAAGGTAAATTGAATTATAAAAGGGTTCCGGGCTTGAAAACGCCTTCTGCTATTTCACCAGCGATCTCTGAAACGGAGGTTCCGTATGGAACGCACACACTCCTTCCAGGACTAAAAATAACACTTCAAGATATTTGTATAAAATATAAAGTTACGTATAAACGTCTCTATCTAATCAACCGACACGCGAAAGATACGGAGGAAGATCCCAGGAGTATCTCTTACTGTTGGTAGATCACCTCACTACTTTTACGTGACGACTTTCACGTATACACGCTTCTACCTCGTTACGCAATCCTTGGCTCGGCGTTTCTGCTTCCCTCGTGCTTTAGCCGTTATGCTCGCTGAGTGAAGCTCGAGCTTGACACGGAATGGGTCGAACGACGCATCGTAGGAGGTACTCTCATTTCTTGCTCTAAAGGCTGGATTAACCCTTCTCAACTCCTTTCATACATACGAGGGATTGGCAAATTGAAGAAAAAGCCCTCTGCGCTTACTGCGAATAAAAAATGAAAAAAAGCCGAGTTGCACACGTCTGGCCAGGCCCTTTCTGACGTAATTGAATATGCGCAGTTTGAAAGATGGCTGCTCGATTATTAAATTGCTGCTGAATGTTCATACGCTACAGGAATGAAAAGAAAACAGGACGAAAATATTTTTTTCCGTTGCGGCTTTTGGGATCACGAAGTCGGGATTTTACGCACGATTGATATATAGTCTTGCCAAGTTTAAGTTTTTTTTTCATTGAACAATATTGATAACCAGTGAAGTTATTATTATTTAAAGAAAGTACGGCCGTTGCAACATGGCCATCGGTGTAGGTGGTTCTGGGAACTAGGCGCATCTGAAATAAAATATAAAAAAATGTACTTTTAGCATAATAATGAAACCCTCGTATGACCAAATTTCCTAACATTTGTTATTGTGAAAATCACGAAAATGGCAAGCTGCAGAAGATTAAGTTCGATTTTTGATCAAGAAAACGACTTTAATTATTTCTTATTAACAAATGGATAAAGATATGAAAGAATCATCCGATCATACGATGTCAAATATTATAAACTATGCTCTGTTCATATAACATAAATTTTTCAAATTTATTCAAAATAATTGTTGCAAATTGATGATAAGGGGTTACGTGGGTTTCGAAGCTAAAAAAAGCATATTTTTTTTATAAATATAATATATAAATTGTTTTATTCAAAATGTTAAGCACATAAAAGAGCAACATTTCAACAATATTTTTAAAAAATTTCATACAACAATTTGGGAAATTCAGCCGGTGGGACCTGGTTTCCGGAGACCCCTCAAAAAAAAGTGTCCTCGTGGTGGTCAGGATAACTCATGATAGTTTTATCTGAAACTGAAAAACCAATTTTTTTCTGTTAGTAGATAAGTATAGCTCGTGATTGAACGAAGGATTAAAAAAAAATTGAAATTTGAATTTTTGGCAGAGTTGTATGCAAATTAGTTCAATTTTTGGTACAATTTACATTACGTATAACCTTGTAAAATTAGTTGTAATTGAAAAAAAAACCTTCGTTCAATCACTAGTCAATGCTATTTTGAAGAAGTGTGCAAAATTTCAATAAAATCGGGGCATTAGTTTTTGAGAAATCGTGTCCACCGACTTCAAAAATAGTGTTTTGAGAAAAATGCGTATACCTGCGTCGTTCCCGGCCGGTCGTTCCCAACGGGGGGAATTCCCAAAGGCTCTCTCTCTCTCCTAGACTTTTACTCCGATTGACTTAAAATTTTGGGAGAATATTCTAGACATATTGTACTATTAGATAATAAAATTAAAAAAATGGTTTTTTTGAAATTTTCAAACCCACGTAAACCCTTAAGCGCCTATGCTTGTTTCAACTTAAACCCAAATGCAAAGAAATCCTAAAACGAAGGTCAATTTGGTTGACATGAACCCAAACCCAAATAACTTCTACCCAATGAATTGGATTTGTGTTATTTCATTTTGAACCTCAAACTAAATTGGGTTAACTTAAGCCCGAACCCAAACAAACATAAATGGATCCAAAGGAAATGCAATAAAAAAATGGTATAATGAAAATGTCCAGCTTATCTAGACTTTCACCCAATTACGAGGGATTCGAATCAAAGAATTAAAATTATCACAAAGGATCATATTTATCCAGCAGCTGGAAGAACCTGTCTATGGTGATGTTTATTATTATGTGCAAACCTGCATCATCGTGAAAAATCCATTAAAAACAAACGACCACATCGAACGATGTTTAAAAACAGCTTAAATACCGATGCCATGAGTGTACAGAGTATTGGCAAAAAATCATAATCGGGGCCTATAATGGAATAAGGGAAAACGAATTATCTGGAAATGTGCCTGGAATAGATTAGTTTTATTGTTCCATTAGCGAACGTCATTCGCAGGATGGTTGAAATAGAATGTCTATACGTATGGCACATGGGGTTCAATTACGCTGGAACGTTTTGCCAAGGATTTTGCCCGGATCCGGAGATTTCGAATGACTCTGCGCATGTGAATGTATATCAAAATCTCTTGGTCTCTCGGTCAGACACGCCCTAGGGCTAAGCGAATCAACAAAGGGCCAACCCGGTATCAAAGCTGGTCAACCCTCGCACTTATATCCTTCATCCTTGATGCGTTCTCTATTTGTCTTTCACCTTCTCTCTCTTTATCCTTCCAACCCACCTAACACCCCCCACCCCACTGCCTTTCTCTATCGCCCTTTATTTTTGGCCAGCCGAAAATCAATTATCCTAATTTGCCGGTAAAATTGACAGGAGATTTAATAACCTTGCAATCGTGGCACGAGTGGCCCTTATACAGGGTGAACTCTCCGGGAGTGCCAATAATAATTCCGATCTTCTGAGTGACGAGAACTCGTGAGGGGAGGACTTTGGGTATAGGGGAAAAAATAAACGAGCTCTGAATATTTATGGATTTACCTACTAGGTTTTGTTCGAAAACGTTCTTTTTTTTATTCCTTTAGGAAATGTAAATGCGATTATAATTGTGTGATTTTTCTGAATATTTTTTGTCTTCATTTTATTCACGAACGACAAAAAATAAAGCTTGTACTTTTTCAAATTTTGCTTGCTATTATAATATTCAATAAAAAACGCCTTTTTGGGAGCGGAATATTAATTACAGGTGAAGTCATTAAAAAAAAACAATCATTTCCTCTACTTTTTTTACGTCACGCACTGTCGTGTTTTTAATTTATAATTTAATATTATTTATAATAATTTTGATCTTTTCAAAATATTTAATAATAAATATTAATTTTCTATTTGATTTTAATTTATTAATGCGGAAAATATTTTGAATTAATTCATTAACATTAATAATTAAATAAAACTAATTGATAAAAGTTTAAATTTTTTATAATAAATTTATAACAACCTTATATTATATTTGATAATTTTGTTTAAAATTTTTCATCACGATTGTTATCGATATCAAAAAAATTGATAATGATATCGAACGCCTCAATTTCAGAAAGTGATAACATTACATTTTTACTGGCCTTGATTTTTTTTAAATCTTTATTATTTGCAGAAGACGATGAACGAACCTGTGAAAAAAATAGACAAATATCAAGTATGCATAAGAAGATAATAATTTGATGAAAACAAATCTTGGATGAAGCTCTCGGGTGTATATGGGGCATACAATCCACGGAGAAGGTACTAAAAATTAAAAATTCTCAAATATATCTTCTAGATTTAAAATCAGCCATAAGTAGCATAACATGTAACCCGAGAAATTATGAAACGAGCTAAGTGCATACTTAGCACGCTACGCCCTTTACCTATAAAATTTACAACGTCGGATATTGCGTAGCGATGTTTTTAAAAAATTTCTTTTTTTTCTTCGATTTGATATTACCTTGGGTGAAGGAAAGCGTGAAATTGGATAAAAACTAAGCTGCACTGGTCTTGCACTGCTTATCAAATTATATCGGTGGATGAAGGCTGTCGGGCGAGCATCGCCGAGAAACGCCTCCTTGTATAGAATTATAACGAGAGCACCGAGCAAATTTTGCGGTACGAGAGTTTTCTCTCTCTCTCTCTCTCTCTCTCTCTCTCTCTCTCTCTCTCTCTCTCTCTTTCTCTCTCACTCTATACAATTAGGAAGCTCATGATATAATCAGCCTTAAGTATGAGTTCAAGGTTTTTTTCTCGTTCTATCTTGACTACCTCTTTTCCTTCACTTTTTCCATCAACTCGTTCTTGAACAGGACACAAATAAAGTGTACGGTAAATCAATGAAAATTACGGATTTCCCTTTACGCCGATCGATTTCTGTAGCCTCGTTACATCGGAAATCAATTTGTCAATTATACATACAGAATGAGTCACAACTATCAGGATTATCTTGGTGAGCACGCTGCATGTATTATTCCGAGCAAAATGCTTTT
The DNA here is from genome assembly GCA_963932345.1 of Ophion ventricosus. Classification (NCBI taxonomy): domain Eukaryota; kingdom Metazoa; phylum Arthropoda; class Insecta; order Hymenoptera; family Ichneumonidae; genus Ophion; species Ophion ventricosus. The sequence continues at coordinate 17,235,396 of OZ010711.1, forward strand.
TTTTTAAGTCATGGGACAAAAATTGGTCGAGATATTCGCGTTCAAAGTCCCAGTAGTGAACAATGGCACGGTAGTTGCTCGGAACGCGCGGAACGTGCAAACCAGATCGAGCGCGGATTCGAATCCACCTGCGGACAAAGGATTTTTTTTTCTTGAATTTTTTTTGTTCGCTAAAAAAATAATGAACGCGAAGGTTCGATAATATCATTCAATAATTTACGTTTTTTATTTAATACTTGAAGAAGAATAAAAATCGTGCGTGACCAAATACTGTGCCGGACTTTCAACGCCATTATTTCGGCCAATTTTTGTCGCACGACATTTAAAAAAAAAGCGTTTTTCTCGTAATGACACATTCTATATGCTCACCGAGGGAACCCTAATAGTTCTGAATCCCCCTGTACATTTTAACGAATACACACACGCAGTATATGTAAATTTTCGCGTAATCATTTCAGGATGCAGATTAGCAAGGACGATTGAAAATCGATAAATGAATTTCTTCTTGGAACGATTCTCGCCAATTTTATTGTGGGATGAACTCCAACAGAGATACAGCAATGGGAGAGATTGAGAGGGAGAGTGACTGAAAGCGAGAGAGAGAGAGAGAAAGAGAGAGAGAGAAAGCGAAAAAGAGGGATAGGAGTATGCGAGGTACAGAATGGGGAATTCTGGTTGTGGAAAATTAGTTCCGAGCCATATATAACGGCTGCCCGTTTACGTAAAACCCTCGTGTCCCGCGGTTTACCCTATTACCATTTAAATCACTATCTATTTGAGTTTATATATACCTACATTATGCCAATAGTATATTCGCCCTTTGGATCTGCACAACGATGAAGAATCGATTCATTCTCAAAAGTCTGCATTTCTGCTGTAACAGTTCGCCGAAAAACCTTTGTCGATAATTTCAACGATCCTTGATTTCTTTTTATGTCAATATATTCAGAAAATGAATAAATGAATAAATGAATAAATGAATAAATGAATAAATGAATAAATGAATAAATGAATAAATGAATAAATGAATAAATGAATAAATGAATAAATGAATAAATGAATAAATGAATAAATGAATAAATGAATAAATGAATAAATGAATGAATGAATGAATGAATAAATGAATAAATGAATAAATGAATAAATGAATAAATGAATAAATGAATAAATGAATAAATGAATAAATGAATAAATGAATAAATGAATAAATGAATAAATGAATAAATGAATAAATGAATAAATGAATAAATGAATAAATGAATAAATGAATAAATGAATAAATGAATAAATGAATAAATGAATAAATGAATAAATGAATAAATGAATAAATGAATAAATGAATAAATGAATAAATGAATAAATGAATAAATGAATAAATGAATAAATGAATAAATGAATAAATGAATAAATGAATAAATGAATAAATGAATAAATGAATAAATGAATAAATGAATAAATGAATAAATGAATAAATGAATAAATGAATAAATGAATAAATGAATAAATGAATAAATGAATAAATGAATAAATGAATAAATGAATAAATGAATAAATGAATAAATGAATAAATGAATAAATGAATAAATGAATAAATGAATAAATGAATAAATGAATAAATGAATAAATGAATAAATGAATAAATGAATAAATGAATAAATGAATAAATGAATAAACGAATAAATGAATAAATGAATAAACGAATAAATGAATAAACGAATAAACGAATAAACGAATAAACGAATAAACGAATAAACGAATAAACGAATAAACGAATAAACGAATAAACGAATAAACGAATAAACGAATAAACGAATAAACGAATAAACGAATAAACGAATAAATGAATAAACGAATAAACGAATAAACGAATAAATGAATAAACGAATAAACGAATAAACGAATAAACGAATCAATGAATAAGTGAATAAGTGAATCAGTGAATCAGTGAATAAGTGAATAAGTGAATAAGTGAATAAGTGAATACGTGAATAAGTGAATAAGTGAATAAGTGAATAAGTGAATAAGTGAATAAGTGAATAAGTGAATAAGTGAATAAGTGAATAAGTGAATAAGTGAATAAGTGAATAAGTGAATAAGTGAATAAGTGAATAAGTGAATAAGTGAATAAGTGAATAAGTGAATAAGTGAATAAGTGAATAAATGAATAAATGAATAAATGAATAAATGAATAAATGAATAAATGAATGGATATTTCATTCGGCTTTTTTTTTCTACCACTTGAATATTACCCATTCCATCTGATTCGACGTTCCATATTGTGCATTGATGGCAAATCAAACTCGAAATTTCTCCATTGTGAAGCAGTTCCGTTTTATTCGGAACGTTCATTCAATTAAACTCGTGACAAAAGGCACGGCATCAATGTTATACATAATCGCGAATAGAGCTTACAGTTCGAACTACCGCTACGCGCATGCCGCGACAGGAATTGTTTTTTAATTTTATTTCCAACAAATATTCCGTGCCTTTGAATACATTTTTTATGTATTCAAAGTTCGACATTATGTCAAACGGGGAAATATTCGATAAGGTTAATATCGGCCTTGTTGTCAGGGACAACAATTCTCTGGATGCCAGAAAAATGGGAGTAATTTTAAGAATTTTATGTGCTTGAAAAAAACCAATCCACAATCCATTTGGAGAACCTTGTCGTGTGCCTTTTGGGGATTTAAAATGATTGAAAAAAAATCTTTACGAGGAAGCAGCGCTGGCAATTCTTATTTTCAATGGAAAACCATAAATCTAAAGACTCCTTATAATAATGGCTAGAGAAATATGTAGGGAATTTTCAAAATATTGTTTCGCATAAAAATGGCCAGTATTTATTCAAACAAATTTCATTTTTAGAAAAAAAACAATCTTCAAAAATACTTTTGAACCAGAGAAGTATTCGACGAATAAAAACCCGAATGTGAATCCGATGACATTTTATCCATTTACACTTTATGCCAATTTTAACCCCTCGTGATCACCCTGGGTAGAGTTGACCCGTCGATCAATTTTTGCCGTAAATATATAATAGTTCCCGGCTTCGAATGGGACTGTATTCACCATCTTACCTAGAGTTTGAAGTATCCTCATACCATAAAATTTACCCTCTTCACGTGTCGGAATAACCACCTTTTTTTAGAACGCGTACTATGCTACTATTTTTTCCTAAAAGTAGCATATCTAAAGAGTATCACGTCCAAATTTTTGGTAAAAATGTTGCAAATTCACGGAACTATGCTTTTTTAATTGAAAAAGTGTTTTTTTTTCGCTTTTTCACCTCTTTATGAATTTTTTTAGCATGTCGCCATTTCATTTCTTATTAATAAATTTTTCGTACATCATTTAGAAAGTTTAAAGCATGTTCCGTAATTTTTTATCCACTTCGGACGAATAGTTTGGTCACAATACTTTTTTTGAAAGCTGACTGGGTAGAATCGACCCAAGTGTGACCATCGCGATTGAATTTGGATGTGTGACCACGAAGGGTTGAAAACGTTATTTCCCTTCAAACTTTCCCGTCCCATTATTCATACTTTGACAGTAAAAAATCAATCCGCGAAACAGCAATTTTCCAACATCAGATATTTAGCCCCAAGGTATGATTTGCACTCAAACGAAACTCGTTTATTCCCCCCCAGCAACACGATCCTTCTTTGCTCCTTGATAAGCCGTGTATTTTATTTTTTATCGTCGTTGGTAAATAATCACAGGCAGCCTCATCGAGTAGCACGAGAAAAAAAGTCCAATATTGTGCATTAATCCACCGTGCCCCCAATTATTAATTGCAACACGACGTTACGAAGATCGGGTCTGCGTGAATTCACACTAATTACACAAATACTTCTTTTATTTTTGAGGTAGCATTTTTTCCTCTCATTCGTGTTTCGAAATTTCGATATATGGTAATTTTTTTTTATACTCGCGCATCTTTATCTCGTCATTTTCGCCAAATTTGCGAACGTATTGCGTATCGCGCCGCCTATATACAGGGTAGTCCCAAAAGTGATGTTCAAAAGAAAAATCTATAAACTTCATATCAATACAAAGCATCTTTTAATTTTTTTTTCGATTTTTCCTATAACATAGTTTTTTTTCTTTTGTTTATGTTCTTCCCTCTCAGAAGTTGTTGAAGACAATTGAGAGTAATTTTGACTAGTGGAAGTATTTTGTTTTTAATATATGAAGTTGAATGATTGATCCTCTCAAACCTATTTTTTCAAACTTGTGATTAAAATCTAAGGCATTTACGTTAGTGTTCAGTTGGTTATTTATTTATTACTTAACAGTATACTTTATAACGGAAGTACGTACATAAAAGAGAAAAGTTTAAGAAATGCTTCGTTTCTCGAAATGTAAAAAAGTTCGTAGAATATACATGGGAGTGATTCGGATAGGTATTGATACGTGGCATCAAGAATTTCCTTTCGGACGTCAATTTTCGGGCCACCCTATGATTATACAGGGTGTATCTCAACAACTAGTTTTCCGTTCGTGGGCATACAGGGTGTCCCTTTCCGAGCAAAACCCTTTTTTTAAAAATGTCGTGCGACAAAAATTGGCCGAGATATTCACGAGTAAAACTCGACGCGAGTAAACAATGGCACAGTAGTTTCGGCGTCGGAGCTGTCGCCAGCGCGGGTTCGAAGCCACGTTCGGGCAGGTGAATTTTTTTTCAATTTTTTTTTTTTCTTGTCGGATAATGACTACAGTTAATTAATATGCAAGTAAATTTATTGTTAAACCATTTTTGTTTATAACATTGAAAGATTCTTTTTTCAGGCTGCCAGGTGCTATGACGATAAGTAAAACATTTGGCATATCATTGCTGCGAAGAAAAGATAGTCGGGTTGGTAAATTCCTCGCTTCGGAATGAGAACGTTCGGGTTCGAGACTAACCTATGGTTAGTCCCGAACGTGGCTTCGAACCCGCGCTGGCGACAGCTCCGACGCCGAAACTACTGTGCCATTGTTTACTCGCGTCGAGTTTTACTCGTGAATATCTCGGCCAATTTTTGTCGCACGACATTTTTAAAAAAAGGGTTTTGCTCGGAAAGGGACACCCTGTATGCCCACGAACGGAAAACTAGTTGTTGAGATACACCCTGTATATATATATATATATATGAATATGTAAATACAGATAGTAGCAGAATGATTGGGCAAAAGGGATTACCGTGACATTACGTGCGTTCAGCCGTGTCGGATGTGAATGCAAATGGGTCCAATGAAAAATGCATTAATCCGGAATGCGCTTTCACACACGTTCATAAAAGCAAACAGATACGAAGATCGCGCTGTAAATATAAATCACGTGTCGGACAGGGGTAACGCGGGTTATATCATTAATTGGCGACGGGTTTGGATAGAATAGGAGCGAATGAGATCATTCGCATGTGTACCAATTAACGAGCTAACTAAGCAAATATATATATATATATATCGTATACGTGTATTTGAGTATGGGCACGCGTACGGGTGTCTGTGTATAAAAGGTGTAAGCTCGGCGGTTTGTCGACATATCGCGGTGGATAACAGCACACGATAGGAACAAACGCTTGTTATGTGATGCTTGTATATGCAAAATTTCCATGTGTTTTACAACTATATCAAAAGTAAGCGAGATACATTTTGTTCAATTATTCACAAGTCTCCGAATAACAATTTGAACAATTGGATTGTGAATAATGCTGTACGGGTCTGGTACCTGCCCCCCCCCCGAACATTTGCTGAATGTCCCGTATACATATGAGTAACGGTAACAATGAAGGGACATGGCGGTGAGGAAAGGAGAGGTACAGAAAGGTCGAGAGAGAGAGAGAGAGAGGGTGGGGAGAGAATTAGGGCTTGACAAATATAAATATGATATCGTACCAAAAAAACAATGAATTCGATAATACCCACAAAAGGTTATAATCTCTATGAGAACAAATATATTAGGCGTGTGCATTGATGTTAAGGAGGTACGATCATGGGGACGAAAGAAACCTTTGGGCCTGAAATTGTTATATGATGTTGATGAATACGTTATGCACCCTTTGGAAAAGTTTGAGCTATATTGACCGTTCAGTTTTTTCGTAGTAAAATTGCAAAGTCGAGTACTTTGAGCTAGTGAAGCACGTCGTCTTATGGAGACGGTCGACCGGAAGTGTGGTGTTCACGGTTTTGTTGCTCACGTATCCAACTAAGGTCGTTGGAAAAGTGAAATTTGATAAATTAGACATAATAGATATTGTAAAAAATCGAAAATTCGAACTTCACCGTGTAATTTAAGCACTACATTATAAAACGTTTTTAACTTCCGGTTGAATATTATCATAATGACGAAATAGTACTCATATACTTGCCAACGTCAGACGTAACAGCTGATTCGTTTGGTGAGCATAACCTAGCTCTGTAGCGAGATTCTGTAACTCGGTAGCGACAGTGTTCGTTGTCGCTGTCTTGCGACAGCCAATCGCATGTACGATCTGAAGAAAGGGAGCCTCTTATTGGCTGTCGCTAGCTAACGATAACGAAAACGATCGCTACCGAGTTGTAGAATCTCGCAACTGCTTGGAAATCGTCGTGAAGACTCCAGAGTTGTTGAGGATCTGATTATTCAGTTTTTATTAGAAAATATGCAACAAATAAAATGTTTACCACAAATTTGGCACTTTGGGATCGACAATACGAATATTCAACATAAGTTAACATAAATCAGAACACCCGTGGAGTAACATAAATTTAGTCTCTCTGTTGACTCTGAGGGAGTAGCCGTACCTCTTTAGGGATTTTTTGGGTAAGAATACGGTTTTATTGTTAAAAAATAGTTAAAAATTGATCATTCAAAATATTGTCCATCGCGAGCCACTACTTTTCCCCATTTTTTCGGTACTGGGTATTAGGTGTTGGAATTAATTCGTAGCGTTTTACAAAAGATGGCGTAGGTAGTACAGTATTTCGTTGTTACCGACAGTAATGTATTCATCGTGAAACAGCTATCATTGAATGTCATTTACTGTACATAACCTCTTTTTGAATTGTAAATAACAACACTTTATAATTTATTGAATATCTCAACATTTGTGCCGAATAAAGTGTTTTTGCGGGGAGTTTTACTTCATTACTTTAATATGAATAAAAGTGCTGCTGAAGCTCATCGTAGTTTAGTGGAAGTGTATGGTGAACATGCTCTAGCTGAGCAAAGGTGTCGGAAGTGGTTTGCACTTTTTAAAGCTGGTGATTTCGACTTGGATGACAAGGAGCGACCTGGCCAGCCGAAAAAAATTTGAAGATAATGAGTTGGAGGCATTGCTCAATGAAGAGTCATCTCAAACACTTCAAGAATTGTCTACATCATTGGGAGATGACTTATCAACGGTAGGAAAACGTCTTAAAACTGTGGGCATAATCCAGAAGGAAGGACATTGGGTCCCATATGAATTGAAACCAAGGGACATTGAGAGGCGTCTTTTGACATGTGAACTGCTGCTTCAACGGGAGAAAAGAAAAGGTTTTTTGCATCGAATTGTCACTGGTGATGAAAAATGGATCCATTACGACAATCCGAAGCGCAGAAAGTCATGGGTTAAGCCCGGCCAACCATCAACATCAGTGGCAACGCCAAATATTCATTGGTCTAAGCTCCTGCTCTGTATTTGGTGGGGTCAGAGGGGTGATTTATTATGAACTGCTGAAACCGAATGCAACCATAACTGGGGATCACTACCGACTGCAATTGATGCGCTTGATCTGTGCATTGAAAGAAAAACGGCCGGAATACTCCGAAAGACACGACAAAGTCATTTTGCTGCACGACAATGCTCGTCCGCCCGTCGCAAAACCGGTACAAACATATCTGGAAACACTGGGGAATTAAATGGGAAATCCTACCCCACCCGCCGTATTCTCCAGATATCGCTCCTTCTGATTACCATTTGTTTCCCTCGATGGCTCATAGCCTGTCTGAGCAGACGTTCACTTCTTACGAAGATTGTCAAAAATGGGTCGATTCGTGGATTGCATCTAAAGACGAGGCGTTCTTCCGACACCGTATTCGTACCCTGCCCGAAAGATGGTCAAAAGTAGTAGAAAGCGATGGGCAATACTTTCATTAATGTATTCTTCTATTTTCATTTAAAATAAATATTTTTTTTCATTAAAAAAACGCTACGAATTAATTCCAAGACACCTCTTCAGAGGCTATCCACGAAACGACCCATTTTTGGTATCCTCATAAGAATGGAAGCGCTGCTCAGGCAAGCCACGAGTCATCGATCAAAATAGATGGTAATCGAAAGGAGCAATGTCTAGAAATACGGCGGGTGTAGTAAGACATTCTGGTTAAGCGTTTCTATCGTTTCCTTGACCTATTTCGTAACATGAGGTCAAGCGTTGTTGTACTAGAAAATCCATTTTGTCGTGTCTTTTCGCATAATCTGGCTGTTTTTGCTTCAATGCTCGGCTCAATTGCATCAATTCTTGTTGGTAACATTTGATGTTGATAAACATTTAATGATTCTGGAGGTTCTTCTTGCGCTTGACACGGCTTTTCATCGAGTAGAGCTTCCACTTTCTCGTCTTCAAACTTGTTCGGCTGGCTTGGACGTTCCTTATCTTTCGTGTCAAAATCACGTCATTTTATAGCATCGAAACCACTACTTACATGTAGAAATTGATGGAGCATAATCATCATACGCTTCCGACAGCATTCGTTGACTTTCAGCAGCACTTTTCTTCAAATGGAAGCAAAAACGCAGAGCTGTTCTAGAAATTGCGTTTTGTTTTTATTATTGAATAATTCATAATTCTTTATTATTGAAGTGAAACTTCTTATACGAGGTTCTCGCGTTTAACGCTTGCGTTACTTTCTAACGCTAGCGTGGATGGGGAAAAGAAAGAGAGAGAGAGAGAGAGAGAGAGAGAGAGAGAGAGAGAGAGAGAGAGAGAGAGAGAGAGAGAGATAGCCGGTGAGTGAAAGGAGAGACGTGCGCATGCGCACTAGTATCTCCATGGCATACGAAAATCACACGGCGCGTCACTAGCAACATTTCTAAAAACATTCTTGCTTTGCTTCTGCTACTCAGCAAATGTTTTTGAAATGTGCCTCAAGTGACGCTCCGCAGGCATTGCTTTTTGCGTTGTGGTATTTATCTCGCTGTATTTACATTCGATTTATAGTGTGGAGAATTTTAGTTGCTGTTTGTTTCATTTTTTATAAAATATTTTGAAAAATATACGAAGTGAGTGATATGTGATGAATATTGAAAGTGACAATTTAAAACACTGAACGTGTGAAAAGTGAAAAATAGCTAATAATTGTGGAAATAACCCATTGAGTTCTAGGCTATCTGAAGGTATGTTTTATTTTATCATTTTCTATCATTCTTAATAATTTCAATCATTCATAAATAATAAAAATAATAATAAAAGTGACGACACAAATGATGAATGAAAATAATCAACAGGAAATTTAATGTGATTTCAATATAAATTGCTCTTTAAGATTATAAGTCTCGTTAGAGGTTAAATGAAATTAGAAATGAGAAAAAAATTGAATTAAATTGCATTTTAATTGCAATCGTACGCAATTCAATCAAGTTGTTTAATGAATTCCAAATTTATAACTGAATTGTCAATGCAGAATAAAGTTTTTGATCGAAAATTAAATGAATAAAAGTTAATCTTGTAATTTTTCGATTTAAGAACATTCAATCATTATCTTTTATATTTCTTTTCAGCACAATCTGGTATTGTATCTTATTTTAATTACCATAATCTCATCGTAAATATCGTAGATTTAAATAACTCATTTACGAATGATGAATAATGTTATTAGAATCTGTATATTATTTAATATTTGATAATTATGAATAAAAAAAACTCCATTTACTTATGTATATTGAAAAATCTCTTGCAATTTTCCGCTTTTCGCATAATTGCGTCTCCCTGTCATTTTTTCTCTCTATACACGTATTACGCATTCAGTATAAGAAGTTTCACTTCCTACGCGCGTGCGTACCACACATCCTTTTATATTATATATTATAATTAATATTATATATTATAATTAATATTATTCATTATAATATTATAATTTAATATTGATATATTATATTATTATTATTATTATTAATAATATTTAATATTAATAATTTGTCTTGCTCACTTGGGACATCTATCGGAAATTGCCAAATACTTTACACGCCACAGAACAAAGAATGTTGGGATAAAGTTGGCCGAGCTGACACAGAATTTCCTATATCCAGCATGCTTCACAGTAAAGTCGGTATACCTATATCGTACGGCGATCAAGATGCACTGGAATGGAGGCAGGATGGGGGAGGTCACCAGGATCACGGGCGCCGCCCGACGAATAAAATAAGGTCCATAAAATCTCGTGCCCAACAAGTCGATGAGGTGGCGCTATTCGGGCATTGTCGTTCTTGAATGAGAAAAAAAAAACTTCTTGAACTAGCAGAAAATCGATGGATTCACCGGTTTTTTTTGCCTGTTGTTTTCTTTTTTGCTTCTAATATTCGTTGTTTCAAGCTTGGGTCACGCTGGTCCACGTGACGTGTTGGAAAACGCAGAATGCGTACACGAGGGTAAAAAAATCAATTGGATCAACGGGATTGTTCATTGACAGGTGCGGTTAACGAAATATTGAGATGAAAGAATATTCCATCATTCCGAGATTATTTAATAACAAAATACACTATTTTTCCAATAAATAATTCGTTGGCAATGACGAGTCCAAATAGGGTAGGTTTTTTTTTCGTTGTACGTAACGCTAATTGGTGGCAATTTGGACCACCAACTGCGGGGCGTATTTTCGATGTAATTGAGTCGGGCGTGATATCGTAGGCGATTGTTATATAATTGGATGAACGAGAAGCCCGCTTCACTTGGAATGATGCAATCCGGCAGACAGTTGATTGTTTGTCAATGAGAGAGGGGGGGGGGAGAGGGAGAAAGAGAGAGAGAGAGAGGCAGAGGTACGTAAAATAAGCGAGGAATGAAAATACTAATTGGCAAAATCGTTATCCCGTAGAGCACAGCCATATGTACGCGTACATTTAGTATCGCCGCATTGAAATTGATACGTGACGTTACCAATGTTGGAATAAAGGTACAAATATGCAACCACGCGGCGTAACTGCCCGAGAACATTTTTGCCCGAGAATTTGCTTGTACACGGGCCATACGTAGCCGAGCTTTGAAACGCGTATCGACCATTGTTTTTCGTCGTTATGCAATTACCCTTGAACACCCTGCGTCCTCGCGCGGGCAGCGTTGTTTAGCGAAAACAAATCACGAATCGTTTTAAGCTCTTGATGGAAATTTGTTGGGGACGTACTAAAACGTGAAAAAAAAAAATTAAAATTACAACAAATAAACGCGGGTGTGAGGATTTTTTGCGGTCACGAAAGAAAATTTTGGTTTTCTACGTTACCTGGCTAAATGTACGCCAACAGCACATCAAGGATAGTGTGTTCTAATTGAATTTAGCGAACATCGCGGAACGTCAAGATTTTTGGGGAGTTTTCAATTGCGGAAAAAAGTTTTTTTTTTAGCTGCGTAACCTCACAATTTTTTTCAGTTATTTGGTTCAATTTACTGTAACTTTGAAAAAAAAATCGTTAAAATAATGCGCTTCTAAGGGAGTTCGGATAATTAACGTAAAATTTTATCAATCTTTGGTCCAGAGCTCCTAAATTAAAAAACCCTTGCACGATTTCTCGAAAAATTGCAAAAAAGTTATCACTGTTCCCGTGTGCGGTGACACTCTCGACATTTTTTTCCCACCTTTACGAGTTTAAAAAATAAGAAATCAAAAGTAAAAATCCCTTACAAGTATCAAAAAACTTTGGGAAACCGCGAATATCCACCACATCTCAATTGGTCCATATTGCCACCAACTGCTGTATCCATCCGTCTACGAATTAACAAAACGAAGGTATAGAAAACCCCTGTAATAGCCTGAGAGAATTCACTTTGCTCTTCTCACGGAGCAGTGAAAGTGAGTTCTCTTCTTCTGTTTTATCTCTCCCTCTCTCTCTCTCTCTGTCTCTCTCTCTCTCTCTCTCTCTATTGCATGTGTGTACCTCGCTGAGATTAGTTCACGTACGCTCTGTCGACCAACACTTTTGCCAGTCACGGACAAGCATTAAAAAACAATTAAAAAAAACAACAACAGTATAGAAGAAAATGGAAGTAAAAAACAAAAAATTAGGAGACTTCGCGTGTCTCTGCGCCATAGGCCGCGGGATTCTCTCACCCGTGCGTATATCCCTTTTTTTTCGTTCGTATATCTCGTCGCGAGGAAAATCGAAACGCGAGGTGCAAGAGGTCGCGCATGTCCCTCATATCATCCGCATAAAATTAAATATATACGTATGTATATGCGTATGAAGAAAAAACAACAAACGCCTTCATATGTACACACGCACGCACGCACACACACACACACACACACACACACACACACACACACACACACACGCGCGCACGCACACACACACACAGACACACACACACACACACACGCACGCACACACACACACACACACGCACGCACGCACGCACGCACACACACACACACACACACACACACACACACACACACACACACACACACCCACACCCACGCGCGCGCGCGCACACACACACACACACACACACACACACACACACACACACACACACACACACACACACACACACACACACACACACACACACACTCACGCGCACATTAGACTTCAAGGTAGTCCATTGTTTCTTCAAGACGCTAGAATAGTGGGAGTAGAAAAAGGGTACACCTCTTAAGAAATATATACATGTGTAATTGCGATGCTCGTGCACCGCGAAAAGTGCGCGAGGCACGGACACCAAACCATATATATATATACATATATATATATGTACCTAGGTATGTAAACTTGATGCAAGTATTTTCAAAGGTCGATCACATGCGAGAATGCAGCCTTGCAACACGATCCAAATATCCCCGAGTCGAACAGCGAACGAAAAGAGTACCGAAAAAGTTTATCCGAATTTCAGGACGATTGGAAAATTATGCAGTGAGGAAAATAAATTGGCGATTTTTTTCTGTACCGAGGATTGCATAAATCCGAGGATTGCATAAATCCGAGAATTGCATAAATCCGAGGATTGCATAAATCCGAGAATTGCATAAATCCGAGGATTGCCTTTATCGATATATTTTTTTTCGAGTAATCGGGAAACAAGGCGTGGTAAGAAAGACAATTTTTGAGAACGAGGAATTGGGAAGGAGAAACTTTTGGAACATATAACAGTCGAAAAATAAACTGGAAATTATACGCAGGGCGTTCGCATACGTGTAATGTGCATGCGGGGTGTTCTTTATCATCAATTTCAAAATTGAAACATTAGGGTAAATATATTTCAGTTGTCATTTACGAATTTGTTTGTGAAAAAAAAAGAATTCTTGATGAAAAAATAAAAGTCCGTCGAAATATGAAGACCTAAAAACTAAGAAAAAAGTCCACGAGTCGAAAATATCAAGACCCAAAAACTACTTTGTTCATCTCTTGTTGCAAAGATACCCTGGAAAAATAGTATTTCTTTAACATAACGAAAATCGATGTATACATCGATTTTCGTAATATAAAAAGTATTCATTTAAAGCTCATTAATTGAGTCAATCGCAAAAAACAGGCGTCGATTAATTTATTTTTCTTTAGAACAACGTATAAAAAATACATAGTAATAAAAAATTGATGCGGATTTTATTAATGCAAAAGAAATTAAATTCCCTTAACTCCTTTAATCCAATGGGAATTCGATCCAAAAGAAAATAACATTTCATTTCCAATAATTGAATTAAAGGAATCAAATTTTCAGGTGGAAAATTCTCTTATACGAGGCTACATAAATATATAATAAATAAAGAAATTTCACATATTAAATTTTATTCCAAAACGTTAATTTTTACCAATAAAATCATACAAGAGAAAGAAAGAAAATGTTCACGTGAAATGTCCCATATATTTATATATATACATGCATCGCATTGCATTGTAATAGTATGTACCCTATTAAGAATCCACGAGTGTAATCTCAAGACTTGGCTTTAATCGTTTAGTCGTCGTCGTCGTCGTCGTAGTCTTTATCGTCTTTCGTAGTTCAGTGACCAACCAATGTGTCGTTTTCCCTCGACGACCACACGCAGTAACATGGTCCTCGAGCTCGTAATATTCACGACACCTTCCGGTGCTGGAAACACGTATACACTGACTGCATTTACGTATACATCGAGAGCCTCGCGCTTAGCACGGATTCGTTGCGATTCTAACACGTCCCGTCGTTATCAAAACTCTCGTGTAATCTTCACTTCGCACGTTTCGTTAATTTAATTATACAAGTTGAAAAACTTGTCGTATGTATGGTTTTGGGCAGCTTCTTGAATGCGACGGAGAGCTGCTGAGATCCGTCGTTTTCCGTATAACATCGTTTTGGATTTTTTTTTCTAAATAATTTGTACATATTTATTGTAACGGATATTAAATGATAAAGTTTTACATATAATATCAATTTTTATGTCATACTCAAGTGATGAAAATTAAAAATTGTATTCAAAATATACACTATATCCAAAATAAAAACTAAGAGCCAAATAAACGTTGTATCCGAAATGAATAATAAAAATTTAATTCAAAATACAAATGAAAAATTTAATCCGAATCTATTAAATTTTATCCAAATCGTTAATTTTTAGCGATTTCGCGAAATTACTCCAAAATCGTTGATTCACAGTGATTTAAAAAATTTACTCCAAAATCGTTAGTTCTTATAGATTTTGAAAATTCACCCTAAAATCGTTGTTTTTTTTAACGCTTTTGCCCTAGAGGACCGATTGAACGCTTTTGCCAAATTAATTAAAATTGGATTATTCTACAGTTTTCGTTTATTTGTATGGCTGCCTCTTTAAATAGTCCGCATTCGGAACTATGATATTACGCAATGTCACAATTTAAATGTTGAATTTCGAATCAATGAGGTACGAGTGCGGTGCTTA
This sequence comes from Ophion ventricosus, assembly GCA_963932345.1. Taxonomy (NCBI): domain Eukaryota; kingdom Metazoa; phylum Arthropoda; class Insecta; order Hymenoptera; family Ichneumonidae; genus Ophion; species Ophion ventricosus. Next base: position 17,250,451 of record OZ010711.1, read on the forward strand.
TTCTCGTCGGGATAATTTTTTTTTCAATTCGTTTTTTATGTATAGCGATTACGCAACGGCGAATAAACTTTTCGTTTTTTTTTTCAATCGAGGATGAAGGACCTTAAGAATCGTAAGACAGAGATTCTTTCAACGAGACTCTCATCAATTATCGTTTTTTTGTCCGCGACAGCAGCACTCGTCATCCTCTTGCGATTAAACGTCATTTCTTTTTATTTCGTAATCTTCGTACTTCGATGTTTTTTTTAATTCGTTTTTTACGCCTTCTAGCTTTTTGCGTTATCGCATCGATGAGTATATTGAGATAGAAGAGGGGAATTCTTTTTTCGGAATTAAGAGAACATCGAGAGCTCTTTTCGTTTCGGGCGAACGGTTATTCATTTGAAGTTATTACTCACGCCTCTCACGACAGAACTTGCTAAAATTTATAGTGGACAAAAAGAACCGTGATGTCTAAATTTTACTAAAATCTCAAGAAGCTTCACCGTTTCTGACTCGAGATATTTGATGTCAAAGTTATAAACCCTTTACACAACGCTTATGGCGACTCTATCAAACGCTACAGCCCCGATCTTTTAACATTACGAGCAAACGCGACGGTATATTTACATGAAAAAAAAAATACCTCACAGTTGAGGACTATTATCCAAATAAGGTAAAAAAAGCAAAATTGTCGACCGTTTTGTTTCCGAAATACAATGACGAAAAGATGAAATTTTGTCACGATCGTCACTCGGGACAATACAGCATACGAGTTCGCAAAAACAATTCCTTGACATAGCAGCGATCTGAATATACGCTCGATCAAAAGTTCAAGAATTCGATCTCCAAATATCGAACTTTCGATCACAAAAGAACTTGTATATTTTTTTTTTCTCGTAAAAAGAATGGTTCGTATTTTCTCATTGTTCTAAAAGCATTCTCATTTAATTAAATTTAATATCATACATTAAATTTTATATATATTATCCATAGTGCATATATATATATAAATTTATAATAATATTAATAATAGTAGTAATAAATGATACAATGTAATAATTATCGTAATAATACCGCATTGCGAAATAGCGACGTTTATTTCGTAGCACGATTTTTGGTCGATCTCAGTATCCACGGAAGTTGCCACCTTGGCCGGGTGGCCGCTGAAGATCAAGACGCGGTGTACCCTCGTAAGAGACCTGAGCGCTGAATCCGTGTTTCCAGTCGGCGGTGTAACGCACCACCTGTGTACGTCCGTCTGGCATTTGCACCCTGTATTCCCCACGTGTGACGTCCCCGTCGCTTATCGCATTGTGCGAATAATCGTTCCCGTAAGCGTCCTCCTTCACCGCATAATTAAAATCGAACGGCATGCCCGGTACGTGTACGTGATCAGGATGCTGAAAATCGATAAGTTAAAAACTTCATTACGCGTCCTTCGAACGGACCGAGCATTGTCGAGGGTTTGCTGGTAACGAGGGGGGGGGGGGGGATTTTAATACTCGCTGGCAGCCGTTTAACAATTTTTATTCCGTCGCGAAATAATGATGATTTCAGGATTTCGGAGGATTTTCGAGCGACTGTGGTCATACAGAGTTGTCCAAAATCTGTATCGGGCGTTACGTTTTGCTCGATACAAATGTATCGAGTATGGAAAAACTTTTTGTTACTCGATACAAAAGTATCGAGCTATTGTTGGAGTTCGCGACTTTTGTATCGAGTAGCGAACATTTATTCGATACTCGATACTTGAGTATCGAGTAACGAAAAGCATTTCGTTACTCGATACTTTTATACCGAGTAACGAAAAGTTCTTCGATACCCGATACTTTTGTAATATTGTTATTTGTTTAAATTTGTATAAAATTGTTTTTTTTTGTTATTTGAAATGAAATTGTTAAGTTTTCCGAATGCATATAAATTATTCAAGAATTTTTTCATAGTTTTATATTTTTTTTTACAAATTTTGAAAAATTGACAAAAAGTCGGAAATTCTTTACCTTCCCTCGAGTACAAGGGTTCTGTATCAACCGTGAGAAATTACAAAACTGTTAACAGAATAGCTTCGTAATTTGAGGCTTTGGAATGGCACAAGTATCGAGTAACGAAAAGCTTTTCGTTACTCGATACTTGTGTAACGAGTAACGAAAAATTATTCGATACTCGATACAAAAGTATCGAGTATCAAAGGATTTTTCGTCACTCGATACAAAAGTATCGAGCGATTGTTGGAAATCGCTACTTTTGTAGCGAAGTATCGATCGAATTCTTGTTGTTCGATACATTTGTATCGAGTATCTTTAATCGAATTCGATACTGAAGTAACAAGTTACTGCCAACTCTGTGGTCATATACGGCCAGATGTGGTTCAGAAACGTCGTAACCTGGAAATTTATATTCCCGAAATTGCAGGAAAATTGCGGCTCATTGAGGGTCTGCATGAACTTAAAATAAAAAGAAAGCGATTTTTTTTTCATTGCGCAGGTTTATAGCCTAGGATCTTAATTTTTATTTGCAACAAAAATTTTGTGAAAATTCAAAAAAACTGTCGGAGTTAGGATGAATTTCGTGAAGAGTCAGATTGCCCATCACGATACGGCGAATTGTCTCGTTGAGATTTATCGTGTTATTCTTCTCCCTTTTTCTCGAACTCTACCCCAAGAAGACATTTTGAACCGGTAGCCTGAAGACTGATCAGAGAGTTAACAAACTGCTGTTCGGAATACCGTAGTAAGGCACGCCTGATCAGTGCCGGATGTCCACCGATTCAGTGGAACAGTAGTACAAGAGTAAGAAGGCTACTTTACTTCAGCCTTATCAGGGTACCTACTTACTCCCATACGAAGGTTCCTCTAATCTGTCGGATATACGGCACAGATGAGGTATACCTTACTACGGTATCCGGACCACAGCCTGACAGCTGCCTGCTCCGAGTTGAGGCTGCCGACGGCGAAGACACCGGAGGAATAGGGTAAGGACAAAAATGATACTTTTTAATCAAGTATAATTCAAATTATTATCAATTCAGGAACCAAAGTTCAACTAAAGATGTGATGACTGTAATCTCTAGAGAATATAAAAATAAAAATACATTACAAGTGAATTTATTATTGTTGCTCAAATTATTATAGGTTATTATAAGTCCAGATTTGCCTTTTTTAAGTTTATTTCAAGATTTTTTTTTAAGTTGCAAGGAAAAATTAAAAAAAAAAAGAATAAAGTAGGTGACATTCTTTAGAATGATAAAAGTAAGGAACGAAAAAGCGGGTTTACACAAATGTTACAATGGCTAAATAGGTAGCGCGCTCGGCTTTAGAATTAGAAGGCGTTGGTTCAAATCCCGCGATTAAACAAAAATTTCAACGAGGCAGGACACGATTTAAACCAATTCTCATGTATGTATTAACATAAATAAAGCATATAGAAATAAAAAAGTACTACGATAATTTTTTTATTCATAACTTGTCGATTATGTCATTTTTCATTTCAGGCATAGATATGACAACCGGAGGGCCTAAAAGAATGTACTGCTCAGGTTCGTAACCGGCATCCACTTCAAAGCCAGCTGCCAAAATGTGTTTCACTCATAGTGAAGCCCTGATCCGGTAGTCTATATACATTGTCGCAATACGGGATATTCGTTCAATTGACTTCAAATTCGAAAAGAGCAGAGTGTAGAACATTTTTCATGTATGACGAAATGATTTCTTCATATGCTTATTCATTTGTTAATAAAAAATTATTAAAGTTGTTTTTCTTCGTCTAAAATCGAACTTTTTTTTCTACAGCTTGGTATTTTCGTATATTTAAAACTTTCAAAAAACTACCCGTTCATACGAAAGTTGTATTATTATACTAAAAGTGCATCATCTAATTTTTTTCTTTCAGACGACCCTAGGTGTATAAAGCACCTCCACCGATTGGCCATGCAGCAACGGCAGCACTTTCTTCAAATAATAATCACTTCACTGTTCATTAAAATTTTTCAATCAAAGAAAAACTCAAACTTGGCAAGACTATGTATCAACCGTGTGTAAAATTTCGACCTCATAATCCCAATACTTCTCACGAGAAAAAAATATTGAAAATCGATTTGTTTTTTGGGCTCGAAGCTTGTGCAGACCAACCAAACTAAAACTCACCAAAACGTTCAACCGTTCGTAAATTTACCAGCGAATAATGACACACGGTAATAAATATTGAACTAACGAGTGGCCTCATTGGTTACCTTCAGCGATATGTTTTCCCTCTCACATTATTTTTCACATTTTTTTGTTCTATCGAGCGATCTATGGAATGGCGTAAAAATATTTTTCTTCAAATATATATCATCCGTTTGACAGTTACACACCTGATTTGAATCGCTCGCAGCTATAAATTCAACGAGGCGGAAATTTTGCAATTGTAAAGCACAGTGGTCCCATCCTTGCGGCATCATACACACACACACCCATACACACACACATGAGGCTGGACAGATGAAGTGGCTTTACCTCGTTCGGAGATTTTATTCTCTCTTATGGCTTGCCGTGGTAAAATAAAACGCGCATTACGCACCGTCAACGCATAAGGAAGTCTGCCACTTTTGTGCTCGCGTCACTTAGACCGCACAAAAATTAAAAAAAATTACTTAATAGTCATACCCCATTATGTGATCGCGCTTTCCACGTTATTCCGATCAATTGCGAGTCCATTACGAAGAAAAGACTTGCGCGTTATTTGCGACAGCATAGAAAGCTTTCGATACCGAGACATTCAATCGAATGCTGATGGGGAGAGAAGAGGCAGGACGGAAATCCTCTCGAAATAATCGTTGAGCATAATAGCGCAACTGATGATATGTATATAATTCCAAATGAGGTAGGAAAAAATTCTATCTGTATATATATTGGGAGTACAAATAAGTCTCCGCCATTTATCAAAAGATGGCCCCACCAGGAGGTTATGGTTGAAATTGTCAGATGTAAAACGTCAGATCGTAAGGTTGGACATCTGGCAAGACCATAACCTTGAAATATTAGCGATTTTGTATCAGCATCACATAATTTTTTCGTGCGAAAATGTCGAGTTTTGAGCCGAATAAGTGTAATTTGCGGGATCTTTTGATTTACTTCTTTAATTTGATGAGATCTGCAGCTGAGGCGCATTGATTGCTTGTAAAAGCATATGGCGAGGCTGCTTTAAGTGAGAGAAGTTGTCGTGAGTGGTTTAAAAAGTGTAAGAACTGTGAGTTTGACGTCGAAGACAAAGTGACGGAAGGCCGAAAGTATACGAAGACGCGGAATTGGAAGCATTATTGGAGGGAGATTCGTGCCAAACGCAAGAAGAACTTGCACTTACATTTGGAGTGACTCAGCAAGCAATTTTACATCGTTTAAAATCGTTGGGAATGATTCAAAAGCAAGGAAATTGGGTTCCATATGACCTGAAGCCGAGAAACGTTGAACGCCGTTTTCGCACAAGTAAAATGCTACTTGCCAGGCATAAGCGAAAGGGTTTTTTGCATCGTATAGTCATTGGTGATGAAAAATGGATCCACTACGATAACCCAAAGAAGAGGAAATCATGGGGACCACCTGGCCATGCTTCAACATCGACAGCCAAGCCGAATATTCATGGAAAAACCTCATGCTGTGTATTTGGAGGGATCAGCTTGGTGTCGTGTATTATGAGTTGCTCAAACCGAACGAAACCATTACTGGGGCCCACTATCGAACATAATTTGATGAGATTGAGCCGAGCACTCAAGGAAAAACGCGTCCACTACTAGTCCAGATACGAAAAAATTATTCCCCTGCATGATAATGCTCGTCCACATGTTGCGGCGCCGGTTAAAACCTACTTGGAAACACTCAATTGGGAAGTTTTACCCCACCCGCTGTATTCACCAGACATTGCTCCCTCTGACTATCATTTATTTCGATCGCACGGCCTGTCTGAGCAGCACGTCACATAATATGAAGATACCAAAAAATGAGTGGATTTGTCGATAGCCTCAAAAGATGAAGCGTTGTTCCGACGCGGTATCCATATGCTGCCAGAAAAATAGCAAAAAGTAGTGGCTAGCGATAGACAATACTTTGAATAAAACATAAAGTACCGTTCTTTCACAATAAATTCCCAATTTTTGACAAAAAACGGCGGAGACTTATTTGTACTCCCAATATATAAAATACATGTGTGTGTGTGTGTATTCGTTTGGGTTAGTAAGGTGTCTGTGTGTAAGTAAATATGATAATCAATCAAAAATGACGATAAGTAATTAGATAATGAACTTTTGGAAAAAAATGGTTTTAAAATATTGCTTTTATCGTGCAAAATCATTGGTTACCATTCAAGCTATGTATATTATAAAGGACGAGACCGCAAACAAACCCAAACAAATTATTAAAATCGAGACAGAATTTTTTATATCTTTATAATACGACGACGACGAGGAGTTTGTTTGGGTTTGTTTGTTTCTCTGGGTTTGCTTGTTCAGGTTTGTTCGAGTTCTCGTCCTTCATAATATTTTAAATTACAAGGGCTTGGGTTTTGTTTAGGTTTGATTGGTTTCTCGTTCTTTATAATATCAAAAATTCTAAGGGTCCCGGCTTTTGGCTTCGTTTGGGTTTGTTTGGGTTATATCTCTTAATAATATTTTTAGTTCCAAAGCCCCCAGCATTTGAGTTCGTTTCTTTGAGTTTGTATGGGTTTAGATTCGTTTGTTTGGGCTTGCTCGCATTCTCCTGCTTGATAATATTTATAATTACGAAGCCCCTCACTTGAGTTGGCGCACAAAAAAATTCGGGACCGTTTTTTTTAGAAAAGCTCCCAATCTTCACCGAAATTATACACATCTAGTCACGCCTATAGGTGGCTCAGTTAAATCGGCATATGAGTAATTTTTTTATTGAAGTCGCTCGTTTGTCACTCTCTCTCTCCCTCTCCCTCTCTCTCTCTCTCTCTCTCTCTCTCTTTCTCTCTCTTTCTCTCTCTCTCGTTCTCCCTCTCTCGGTCTCTCTCTCACTCTCCCTCTCTCTCTCTCTCTCTCTCTCTCTCTCTCCCTCTCTCTCTCTCTCTCTCTCTCTCTCTCTCTCTCTCTCACTCTCCGTCTCTCTCCCTCTCTCTCTCTCTCTCTCTCTCTCTCTCTCTCTCTCTCTCTCTCTCTCTCTCTCTCTCTCTCTCTCTCTCTCTCTCTTTCTCTCTCTCTCTTTACGACGTCCTAGCGAGCATGAAAAACAATTTTCAACGTGATATTGCGAAAAGTACCTCCGTACCGCGAGGAGAAATGCAACGAGGGATTACACGAAGTTACATATTCCGCGAAACGTCTCCGGTCGAGAATTACGTGAGAAAGTAACTCGCGAATCGAACGATCGTTCGATCATTTCTCGTGCTCGATGAGAAAATAGCGCACCTCTACTTCCAACTATATGCTCCATGTCCATGCCTTCGCCCCCCCCCCCGGTCTCTCGGTTGTCTTGCATAATTCGCGAATTCACGGGATACACGTGAAACAAATTGCGAATGCAATCGCAATTGGAGAAATCTTTACTGCGGTATTTCACTTTGTTTGTTTTTTCAGCGATGAATTTAAATGAGCGTCTTCACTGCCGATGTTCAAGTTTTTTGTAAGCTAGTTATTTATCGGCTTCTGATGGCGAGGATATGCAGTGAATTTTTTTTTATTCTGAAACAACATTTAAGACTGTTCTAATGGAAAATTAGTGACGAAATGAACTTGCACGCGGCTTTTTTTGTTATTTTATTTAATTTTTTAAAAAAATTTTATGCGCAATTCTCAAATTGGTAGAATTATTTTTTTCCAAACTGTATTTTAATAATGAGATTTATAACATCGCTATTTATTGGACATTGATCCGAAAATATTGAATTTTAAGATATTTGTAGAATAAAAAGAGGTTTTTTTTTTAATAGGAGTCACTTGAAAGTAAATCCTTTCAGTGATTGCATGAACATTTTCTTTCGGAGTTCTGCAATTAATTGTAATTAGAGTCGAATATGACAGTTAAAATATAAATGACTAAGTTAAAATAAGTTTAATAAGATAAATGAGAAAATAAGTTCAAATAAATGGGTATACATTAAATAAATAAGAATTAAAAAGTTGCAGCGTCAAAGGATTTCTTTTTTATGAAAATTCCTATAAAAAATCTCAAATGTTCCACCGATGTTCACAGAATTCTATACGAATATCGTCTGCATAATAATCTATGCGTCCATAAAAAAAGAACCCCGATATTTTAAATTTTGATATAGGTAGAGCACTAAAAACAATTTTTCTGAAAACTCAAACTCCCTTAGAATCTAAAACCTTCCGCCAATTTCCGTGAAACTTAATCCGAAAATACCTTGCACCATACTCTATCTCTTCCTTCCAAAAAATTACACTAGATATCTAAAAGAACAGCAAGAGTTACAGCGCCAAAACACATTGTTTTCAAAAAATTCAAACTACCTTGCAATCCAAAGTCTTTCCGATTTTCACTAAATTAATTTAGCACACAATTCCAACGATGCACTATTGAGCGTGCAAAAAATTAGTTAGGCACGCAAAAATTGCGTCATCGCCCAAAGACGAAACCCCGTACGAGAAGAAATCTTGCTAATGTTGAAAACGAATTGAAGATAAAATAGCAGACCAAATACCAGATAAAATAGCAGATTAAATAAAAGATAAAAAGATCGTCACGAAAATTTGACAGCGCCCTCTTTTTCTCCCCACACCAAACATGTCCTCCATATCTGTCGAACTCACATCCGGTGGAAGACTATTTCCATTGTTGCCGGAAGGTTGTCCAGGATAGTCCGGAAATACCGGGGTTGGTCTTGGCCCCGGGGCAGGATATCCCCCGCCAGGTGTCGGTCTCGTTTGCGTTGGGAATCCTGGTGTCGGTCTGGGACCTGGTCCAGGATACGGTCGTCCCGGTGGCGTTGGACCGGGTCTGTTCGGTCCCGAGGGTCTCGTCGTGCCACCAGAAAATGGAGGGGTCGGACGTGGTCCCGGTGGAAACGACGGTGTCGGCCTCGGGAAAGGCACACTCGGAGTGTTGTAATTGTATCCTTTAGTGGGCTCGGGAGGCAAGTAAGTATTGCGTCTCGTACCTGGCGGTAGATCTCCCGACACGCGGCTCATCGTTGTCCAGCACATTACAAGCAGCATCAGCTGCCAACGTAAATACGGACACGTATTAATATCCAATGGAGATAATCTCGCAGCTTAAGGGATTACGTGGGTTTGAACATTTCCAAAAATCCATTTTTTTTAAATTTTATTATCTAATAGTACAATATGTCTAGAATATTTTCCCAAAGTTTTAAGTCAATCGCAGTAAAAGTTTAAGAGAAAGAGAGAGCCTTTGGAAATTTCCCCCGTTGGGAAAGACCGGCCGGGAGCAACGCAGGTATACGCATTTTTCTCAAAACACTATTTTTGAAGCCGGTGGACACGATTTATCAAAAACCAATACACCGAAGTTTTTGAAATTTTGCACACTTTTTCAAAATAGCATTGACTGGTGATGGAACGAAGGTTTTTTGTTCGATTACAACTAATTTTACAAGGCTATAGTGTAAATTGTACCAAAAACGTAGTGTAAATTGTACCAAAAACTGAACTATTTTACATACAACTCTGGTAAAAAATAAAATTTCAGTTTTAAAAAAATCCTTCGTTCTATCACGAGCTATATTTATGTACTAACAGAAAAAGTTTGGTTTTTTTATTTCAGATATAGCTATCATGAGTTATCCTGACCACCACGAGGACACTTTTTTTTTTAGGGGTCTCCGGATACCAGGTCCCACCGACTGAATTTTCCAAATTTTTGGATGAAATTTTTTTTAAATGTAGTTAAAATGTTGCTCTTTTATGTGCTTAACATTTTGAATAAAATAATTTATATATTATATTTAAAAAAAATAGAGAAAATATGCTTTTTTTTGGCTTCGAAACCCACGTAGCCCCTTAACAAAAATCTACAAGACGAACTAGAACCTAATAAATTGTTTCCTTGTTAATTTATTTCGCTCTAGGATCTTAGGATACAAGAGATGTTTTTTTTTTAATTTATCCAAAGCTAGGGACCTATAATTAATGGTAATAAGAATAACATTTATGTAAATTAGAGTAAGAGGGCTATTTCAAGTTTTGAAAAAGGTACAGCGTAGGGAGTATTCTTTTCTTCGGAAAATAATCTAGGGAGCGTTTCTTTTTTCGGAAAATTCATACAGTCTTGGCCACACACATCTATATATAATATATGAGGTATTCCACGCCATTTCACCTAGCCCGTGACCCCCACCATTTTTTATTTTCATGATTTTTTTTTGTAAAATTGTACCCCATGAAAAGAATATCCACACCAATTTTTAGATTTTTATCTCTTCTCCTTTAGGAGTTATAATTTTCCAAAAAAATGTCGATTTCGGAAGTTTTGGGAACGTTTAAACGCTGATAATTCCTGAACTAATTGAGATATCGACAAATGTCAGTATACATTTTTTTTTTCATTTTGAAGCATATTTTCATGGAAAAAATATGAAAAAAATTATCAATTATACTGGACCAGGTATTTTTTGCTTCGAAAGTGGAAACTATTGTTTTAAAAGATAATGGCCATTTTTTTTTCAAAAAATTCTCTAAAATAGAGTGACCCATTCTATGATTTTTAAGACTAGTCTCATCGTCGGCCCATTTTCCCTTCTATTTTTTTCGAATTATTAAAAGAGAAAATTATTTCGCGATTAAAATGATAAAAATCTTCTCAAAAATATATAATTAATATATATATATATATATGTGTGTGTGTGTGTAAGTTTGCAATTGATTCGCGAATTATCTCCGCTAATTCAGAATTTCAATCGTTAGGACGTTGAGTACATCTTTCTTTTAATTTTGGCTTCCTCGTGGAGGAAATTTTGTGTAGGAAAACAAATTTTCTCCCGAAGCCTCCAATCATATTTAGGAAATATATTAGGGGTTCTGTAAACACTTGAAATTTCAAACATACGATTTCTCATTGCCTAGTTTTATAGCCTAGGTTTTTAACTTTGAATTGATTAAAGTTTTATAGAAATTTAAAAAATTGACTGCGTTATGACGCGTTTTATGAAGGGTGCGATCGTTCACTGCGCTACGTCGAACCACCCTGCTACGATTTGCCCTTTTTTGCCTTTTTATTTAACACTACGTTTTATGAAACAGTGTAAGTCGTATCTCAAAATCTATATGTCCGATTCACTTTAAATTCGGGCAGAGCATAGTTTATAACATTTGCTATAATATGACCGGATTATTTTTTCATATTTTTATCAATTCGTTAATAATAAATTATTAAAGTTTTTCTTCTTTCGTCGAAAATCGATATTTTTTCTTTCTACATCATCCCTTTTTCGTAATTTTCAAAATTAAAAAAAAACTATCAAGTCATACGAAAGTTTGATTATTATACTAAAAGTATATTGTTCTATTTTTCATTTCAGATGACCCTGGTTGCCAGAGCCACCAATGCTGATTGGCCATGCAGCAACGGTGGCACGTTCTTTGATTAATAATAACATCATTCTCAATCAATGTTTCTCGATTGAAAAAAAACTCAAACTTGGCAAGATCATGTATTCATTTTGTGTAAAAACCTGAGCTCGTCATTCGAATAGTCTCGTCAGCTATACTGACTTTCCAATAAATAGTATCATATTGGAGGATTTCTCAGGAACTGGAAATAGTTAAGTAACAAGTGTGTTGTTAAAGTGAAAAGGAACGGTATCATAAAAGTTCAAAAGGGCATACGAGGAAAGTGTTGAAAAAAAAAGAAACAAGAGACAACAAAAAATCTCAGTATTTTCTTGCCCCTGGCGCGTGCTTTTTACCATCCCCACACATATACGTGTATTTCTCGCAGGCGTAGGTGGAAAATCTCCCATAGGCTAAGTCTCTCTCGCTCCTCTCGCGAGAGCTCTTTGCCTCTCGACACAAGAGGGAATTGAACCGGAAAAACTTGGTAAATTATGAAAATTTTTCATAAATATTTAACAACGTAGTAAAAGATAGTGTACTAAAATCCATGCCCTTCCTCTTTCCCTCCTCCTTCGTACCATCGCTTTCCTTCCTTCTTTTACTCTGCAGATTTTCTTTTCGACATCAACTTGTCTATTCTTTCTTCCGCTAACTCCTTTCAACATACACATTTACTCCTCTTACGACAACGTCCTCTCTTGTTCCTGGATAAAACTTTTGTACTCTCTACTGAATTCCACCGCACCCTCGCCCCTTCTCCTTTCTTCGCCAGTAATCGCAAAGTAACGGAGTAAAAAAAGAAGGGTGGCGCGGCTTGGGGGGTTGGTGGTAAAGATCGCAAATGAGATCGCGACTGAATTACCATTTTTTTATTTTTTCAAGCGTTTGCAAATTTTCCCGTATAAATGGTACCTCGTTTTGCCATTTTGTATTTATATCAATGGTCTCGAGCGCGACGACCGGAAACGTCAGATTTTCTTTTTTTTTTATACGCATCGTCACGCTTCGTCATAGAACGTCGTATCGAGCATGTCAAGCATTGACTCGCCATAAGCCCTCCTCCCACACCCTGTCACTCTGATAAATTCGTCGTCTTTTGTTTGGATTTGTTTGGGTTTAATAAAAATTGAACGGCATTAGTACGATTTTTATGTGAATTCCATTATTGCACTACGAGGATAATTTGAAAAATATGATATATTTTGCTTTTCCGAATTATTATCTATTTTTTGCTTTACGAAAATTAAAAAAATTTTACCTTTTCTGTGCAAAACTGAAAAAAAAACTTTTTTCATACCCTAGCCTGAAAATCATGTTGAAAGTTCGAAATGGAAATTGTCCACGTCAAAGAAACTCGAAAAATATAGTCAAATTCTTTTTCTGGGGTTTCATTTTTTTCTGTTCTTCTTACACGGAGAGAATTAAAAAGTAATTTTTGTCATGAATTTCACGGTAAAAATTACCGTGATATATTTCAATGTGGTGACAAGTGAGAAAAGCATAATAATTCGTATGCGACAAGTTTTTTTAACTCACGTTACAGAAAATTTTAAATACGTAGCTAAAATTTTATTATACAAGAAGGGTAGCGCGCACGATAATTTTTACCGAGAGCACAATACATTTTCCTATAACACTCATTAAATTTTATAATAAATCTTAAAATAACTGTTATAAAGACGATACTTTTTTAAAGACATTTTTGAAAGGCATAAAATAATAAAATGCACAGTAAAATTTCGCTGATATTATATATTTTTTAAATTTAAGTTTTGCGTATTTTGTTACACATCAAAATTTACTAGAGAATCTGGTAAAATTTTCTATCTGAAGAAGAAATTTTTCTTTTATTTTCGTGAAAATCTGTGTTTTACTCAGTAATAATAAGCGAAGTTTCAGGGTTGTCATCTGGTTACCGTTACTGCACGGTAATTTTTGACATTTAATTCTCTCCGTGAAGGTGTTCTTACTTTGCATACAACAACGTACATTCGGCGTATTCATAAACAAACGCTCGATCAAATTTCCAAATGGCAGATAAAAATTGTCCGCTCCAAAGTACACTTCAAAACGACAATTGGTCAACGTCCCTCCAAAGAATAAAATTTAAATGTTTAAAAACTTGAATACAGAAACAATGAATGCTTGAAAGAATGTAGAAACGATCATTTAAAAAGTCACGAACCAAACCTCGGATAATAACGGCCAGACATAGATTGGATCGATATGGAGTTTATTGAGCTGCAAGTCAAGACTGTAGGTGTGACTGCTATTCATCATTTATAAGATAATTATTCACGAAGCGAGGGGACGCCCCACGAAGTCTTGATATACATATATATAAATAAAAAAAAACATACGTTGTACAAGTTACTGCATATCATACGAGAGTGTTTGCATACGGTCCTGTACATTGGCAACAATTTATTAACGCAACGATCGTAAAGAACAAACACACTGTGAACACACAAACACACGAGTCTGCTCTGTACCATTTTCTACGTAGCGTCTAAATAGCAGTTTCTCTCGCTTTTGGCAGAGAATAAACGTCTGCTTTTATCCCCGAGGATAACCCGACAGAGTGCATAAATATTCGATATGCACGCATGCACCAATACGAATATAAGCATGCGAGTAAACAAATAAACACACGTGTATGTATGTGTACGAAGTTACTAAACTTATCGCGAGGAGATTGAGATATTCCTTGGTTCTTCATCCCTCGTGTAAAACATTGATTAATTGGCTTCCCCTTCATCGTGGACATCCATAAAACACGAAGTAGATAAAGCTCTCGATGCACCCGCGTATACATAATAATAATAATAATAATAAATATTGTTATTATATAATTTAATAATAATTATTATCATTACTATTGTTATTAACTAAATATTATATTGGGTACTATGCATAATTCCGTAGCGAAAATCAGGTAAATTTCAGCCGCAAAATATTTACCAAAAAAAGCAATTATCATCAACTAAGTATGTTCCATTCTGTTTAGTGGCTTTTTGCCATCTCTCCGCGAGTTCTATTATCTCTTTCATGAAAGTCATGAGATCTTTGGGCAAAGAAGTCCTCCAAGTGGTTTTCGAGGACGTCCAGGGAACTGAAGGTTTTATTATTCAAACTTTTCTACAGCGCCCGGAACAAGTGATAGTTTGAAGATGGTCTGGTTTGAGGATGGACAAGGTCGGGTCTATACGGTGGGTGGACCAAAATATCCCAACCAAGCCGCAATAACTTTTGCCGGGTCATCAGAGAAACGTGTCTTCTAGCGTTATCCTCGCGGAACACTACCACCTTTCTGTTCGCCAATTCGGGCCGGTTTTGATCTTTTTCTCGCTTTAATTGGGCCAGTTGTGAAAAGTACTCGATCGAATCAATCATTTTGTTGAGTGGTAGCGGCTCATAATAGACGATTCCTTTTCAATCCCACCAGATACAGAGCATGACCTTCTTTGGAGGTAATCCAGCCTTTGGGACAGTCTGAGAGGCCTCCCCGAGCTTCAACCATGATCTTTTTCGACTGACATTGTTGTACACAATCCACTTTCCATCGCCAGCAATCATTCGCTTTAAAAATAGTTCGTTTTCATGACGTTTGCGCAACAAATCACAAGCTGAAATTCGGTCCATTAAACTATTTTCGCTCAGTTCATACGGCACCCAAACATCAAACTTGTTTACCATCCCGAGCTTTCGTAAATGTCTCGAAACAGTTGATTGGTCAATATTGAGGTTATGCCCGATCTATGTAGACGTCAAATGCCGGTCGGAGTCGTTTGAAGGCTTGATTTTATCGACATCAGTATTGGCCGACCAGAGCAAGAAGCATCTTGGGGATAAAAATTTCCACAACGAAATTACGCAAACCACTTCCGAAACACACTTTCGCTTACGGCATTCTTTCCGTACACGGCTCATATTTTTTGATGAGTTTCCAGACGCGTTGTTGCCTTTTCGGAAATAAAAAAGCGAAATGCATCGAAAATACACGTTTCGTTCTTCCATGTTCAAAATACAATTTAACTTCCTATACGTCACAAATGTCGTCACAAGTATCAGCTTTCATTTAATATACGACACTTCATATGGTTGACGCATGTGCGAGCGGAAAAATAACTGCGTACGACATCTGTCGGAATTTCGCTACGGAATTATGCATAGACCCAGTATTATAGTAATCGTATAGTACAATAATGATTATTAACTGATAATTAGTACCATAAGAAAAATAATAATTATTATTATTCTTATTATATTTCTCATAGAGTTCTGTTCGACTATTCTTCTTTCGTTTTGGACACTTATTTCTCAGAGGCTACGCTAGATCAGGGAATTGGCGAGGGACTAATTTTTTTGCTTCAAAGCATCTTTGAGGCCCTTAAAAAATGGTGCAATTGGTTGACTAGCAAATACATGCTGTTTTAATTGCCAATTTTTTACTGGTTTTTTATTTATCTTCTTAAGTAAATTCGCCACAGAACCAGGTACGGATTTAGCGGTTTGTGGAAAATTACTATTGACGTGACGAATTTTTTGCGTTTCTTTTTTTCTGAAAATCGACTGTTTGGCAGATGCTTGCGATTTTTATATAAGACCCGATTTTTATATAAAGATTTTTATATAAGTTCAAAACCCATTACGTATTTTGTTGGCCATTGTCATGTGGATAATGAAAGGTTTTGGCTCTTTGTTGAAAGTCTAATTTTGCACGTATGCATCGGTATATATGTGTATATACAGTGGGTAAAAAAAGTATTTGCACACCGCGTGTTTTTCAAATTATCGTACGAAATTTTTTTTCGTACTCTTTATTTTTCTTCGAAATAAAAAAATGCTAAAGTCTTTTTTCTTTCGCAGGTTAATTTGAAAAACACGAGGTGTGCAAATACTTTTTTTACCCACTATATATATATATATATATATATATATATACGATTGTGACTTTAAAAAAAATAATTGTACAATGATATAAATATAATTTACCGTCACTTCATATGATTTTCAATTTCATATAATAATTCACAATATTAATTTAAATTTTACAAGTAACAATATTTATAAAATTTACTATATATTTAAAATTAATTGTACAATAATATATAATTTATCTCAATTTCATATTATTTTCAATTTAATATAATAATTTATACTATTCAATAAAAATTTTACAAATCAAAGAATTTATAAAATTTAGTATAATTTTAAAAATAATTGCACAATACCCATACTACAGTATACAAAAAGTCCAGTCCGCGGAATGACTCGAGAAAATAATGTAAAATGAATACTGAGCTTGTTCATTTGATCGGAAGATACTCGATTGAGAATGACGTGGAAGAAATCGAAAGAGGCGAATGCACGTGTTCGCGAATTTGGCATGGATGCTCCCATACGCGCTATATTTATGGACATACATAAATACAAGACCGATCGTTTCCGCCGAGAAACATTCTTCAATGCGCGAAGACACCTGGGACGCCAAGTTTTGCCGCGTTAGCGCGGTAATGTATATACCGGTACGTGGAATAAGGTATGTTGGTCCAGTCATGGGTAGTGAACCCAGCTATGGGTAGAAATGCAGGCACCCACCCGACCCTCCTTTCAGCCGCCTCGGTCGTTTCTCTTTCTCGCACAACATATCTTACATGAACAAGAGTGGCCAAAACTCGTACACCACCAACATTGACAACTCGCGGCAAGAAGAAAACTTTGGGCACCGAGAAAATCATGTGACTTTTTTTTTTCAACCATCGAATCAACATAATCCGGGGAATTTATGATCGATGCATTTCGTAACGTACCGTGGGAGGATAACGAAGATTCGATAACGGCAGAAAAAAAACTGGATAAAATGTGATTCAGGTTTTTAAAAGGTCTGCAAAAGTTTGAAATTTTTCAAAGACGATTTTTTTATTGCCTAGTTTTAGAGCCTCGAGGCTTGTCTTCAATTTGCAACGAACATTTTGTGAAGGTCCAAAAATTGACCGAGTTGTGGGAATCTTTGTCAAGGGTCGAACCATCTCGCTGTGATTTTACCCATTTTTCTTTTGCCCTTTTCTCGAAAATAATGGATTATGAAACGTATTGAGTCGTATTTCAAAATCTGGTCGGCCGATTCACTTTAAATTCGGGCAGAACATAGTTTATAACTTTTTTATCGTACAACTGGATGCTTTTCTTAAATACGTTTATCCATTTGTTGATAATAAATGATTAAAGTTGTTTTTTTTTTCTCGTAATTTTCGTAATTTTCAAAATTTCTAAAAATGATCCGGCCATACGATATTTGTATTACTGTGCTAAGAGTACACGTTTTTATTTTCCATTCGCCATTCAACGACGGCACTTTGTTTAAATAATAATAATTTCATCATTAATCATTATTTTTCAATGAAAAAGAAATAAAAAATTAGCAAGGCTATGTATTAATTGTGTGTAAAATTTCAACCTCGTCATCTCAATACTTTCATTAGAAAAAAATATTGAAAATCGACCTGTTTTTAGGGCCCCAAGCTTATCAGAACCTCAAGGCTATACGCAACTAAAGAAATGCAACTACGGTCACACTAGTATTCTTCTTTCTCTATTAATAAACGAGTCAACCTTCGCAATATTTTTTCATTCCCTCGTCGCTTTTTCCCCAATCAGTGTACCACTTTTCCTTAAATATGTTATCTGAACCTATACTACACCCCCGCCCCCCGCCCCCAATGCTCTGTACTCAAATATAACCTTTCCCTTACCGCTCCGTCTCCCTTGTTCCACACTTCACTCGATTCATTTTTTCTTCTGTGAAAGTGTACTTTAACTTTTTCCCCACTTTTTCGCAACCGTTTCCCAGCGGTTTCTTTACTCTTGCACAATTTCTGCATGCTCCACTCGTATTCCCTCTCGTTTTTCCAAAGGACTTGCTAATGACTCTAGTAACTTTAATCACTACGGCAATTACAAATGCAAATTTGTGAATTTTGATATTTTTCGAACTGCGATCGATCCGGTATACTAAAAGTGTATGTATATATAGATGTTCATGGAATAATGGAAAACTAGAGCTCGTCTCCTAAGGTCTCAGTATCACGAGCACGTACCGCACGGTGGTTTGCATCGCCCGTTTCCCTCTCTTTTTCTTTTTCTTCTTCATCTTTTCCCGTCTACCTGGCTTTGCGGGGAGTCGAGCACAGGTGGAGCTGGGATTTCTCGAGGGAAGGGATTAGAACTCTTTCGAGTTTCCGTAGAGTCGAGACTAGAGCACGAGAACGCGGCTTCGAAGCCCATATATCTATGAACTACGTATGTATACAAACCCATACACACACATAGATACATATACAGGGTAAGAATTATAAGGTGGTCATTGATGTTTTAAGAGTCTGACGCGGAGATTTTGCAACTGCGAAAAATATTTTATGGTTTTTGAAGTCTTCGAAAAAAATTGCGTTTTTTTTGTGATGTGGTAGTATTTGCCAGAAAAATGAGCATTCTGAAAAAAAAAACTCGAAATTTTGAGTTCAGTAGAATGAAGATAATTAAGTTGTGAATAGGAGAGACTCCTAAAAAAATTGCCTTGAACGTAACCAAATTGCATGGGTCCACTTTAAAATGCATCTTTGATCATTTGTTTCTCGATGAGGGGATGCACAAAAAAAGTTTTCCAGGAGTGTTTCGTATTCGGAAATTATCTTCATTGTTTTAGTGAATACTGCTCGTCACAAAAATAGGGTATCTTTTTTTTCAAAGAGGTCGTGAAGAACCATTGGAAATCATATTTTTCTCAGTTGCGAAATCTTCGCTCGAGATCCTTAAAAACAAATTACCCCGTTATAATTATCATCTTATATATATATGTATATACATATATATCTATATATATATATGAACACATACAAAGTCTACGCTCATGGTGCATTGGATTGCGTTGTATTGCATCGCGAATTGCACTCGGTAGTTAAATGTGACCTATCGGTCTCGCCTAGCGATCACTCTCACGCGTATTACATATATATATATATATATATATATATATATATATATATATAATGGTATTGTTAACTCTGCCTTCAACCCCCACTGTCACACCTGCCCTTCCTACGAGTCGTCACAAAGCACAAAGAAAGAAATACAGGTGCAGCTCGTGTACCCTTTATCGCGAAACATTATTTTTTTTGCTCTAACACAATACTCTTCTCACGGTATTGTTCTAGAATATTTCAATATTACGAGTACTTTAAGCCAATTACCGGACGAACAAAAAAAACTTTTTTGCGGCTCTACGTCCGCTCGTTAGAAACTAGTGTTTTTTTCATAATTTTTTTCATTATCGCGGCGAAAGTCGAGGTAAAATTTGCACCTGGTTCTGCATAATTGTAAGGACAATTTGATCGATAATTTTGGGTTGGTTTTCGATTATCTTGGGAATATTCAAAATTTTACTAATATATCCGGTCATACGAAACTTTTATTATTATACTAAAAAAAGCTTTTTTATTTGCCAGAACGACCGACGTTGATTGGCCATTCAGCAACGGTGGCACTTTGTCAAAGAAATAATAACTTCATATCTTATCAGTATCATTCAATGAAAAAAAAAACTCAAACTTGCCGAGACTATCTACAAATTATATGTAAAATCCTGACCTCGTCATCCAAATTCATCAGAAGAAAAGCTACCTATTTTTTCGAAATCATTTTCTAATTTATTTTATCGAACAATGTAATTACAATTACTTATTGAGGTATATAAAAAATGTTTTTTTTTCGCAACCTCACTACACAACTCTTCATACTGCACGCCCCCGAAAATCCATTTCCGCCACACACGCGAACGATTTTTCTCAAATACGTAAGCTGGAACGAAATCGCAGAGTAAAACGGAAATACAACTTCGTCGAATGAATAATCACGTATACGACAATAGCCCCAGAATATCAAAGACTCCCAAGTGTTTTTTTTTCCTCCTGCGTTCGCTCCCCACTCGGCGGACAGATTCGATTTAACGCGTGAAAAAAGACCGATCAAAGAGGAAAAAAGAAACGTCGCAGATGCAATTGAACGGAAAAAGTTCTTTGATATTTCCGTCACTATCATTTTACAATACACACACACACACACACACACACACACACACACACACACACACACACACACACACACACACACACACACACACACACACGCGCGCGCGCGCGCGCGCGCGCGCACGCATATATATATATATACGTATGTATATGTGTGTATGGCATGTTTATGGCTCGGACATACAGTGATAAAAAAAAACAACCGAGAATGAAAATGAGAGGGGGAATGGAACGAAACTTTTCTCATCTCCCTTCATCCGTATCTGCGATCGAACCTCGTAATATTTCTCTTACTCGTGTATATGCGAATAAATCGAGTGATAGCAAATAGAAGGGCTTGAAACACGATCCTTTACTGGCTGAATCATTACGCTCACACCCTTTTGTTTGCTAAAAGTCTATATATGTATCGATATACATGTACGTATATATATATATATGTGTATATATATATGCATTTAGGTTCTTCACCGCAGGTGTATCGAATGCAAATTTGAGCATTGGTTGCGTTCATGTAAATACACAGAGAAGGATTAATCGACTAAGATACGTCATAAGGGCGTACGGGTGATATGATATCAAGTGAAAAACTATTCGCGATACGTCTTTTTCATTTCTGATCAATATACGTCTGTATATATAGGGTGGTCTGAAAAGTGACATCCACAAGGAAAATCTCGATTCCTCGTATCCAAATAGCTTATCCAAATCGCCCGATGTATGTTCCACAATCTTCGGTAGTTTTTGAGAAAAAAGCATTTTTTTTAATGTTCTGTAGCATTGGTTTTTATGCTTTGTGTATGGACTTTCCTCTTAGGAGTTTTAAGAAGCACATGGGAGTCATTTAGACTCGTGTAAGTATTTTTTCGTTAATGTGAACTTTAGTATGATCCTCTCAAACCTATTTTTTTTTCATTTTTGATCGACATCTAAGGCATCAATGTTAGTGTTCAGTTAGTCATTTATTCATTGCTCAACAGTGCACTTCATGACAAGAACGCATGTAAAAAAAAATTCCGAGGAAAGTACATAGAAAAAAGGACAACATAAAAACATGCTTTTTTTTCTCGAAAAATAAAAAAAGGATCGTAGAACATACTATAGATGGGGGTGAGTCGGATAGGTATTCATACGAGGCATCTAGATTTTTCTCTTCAACGTCAATTTTTTGCCCACCCTGTATATCTATATATATATGTGTGTGTATATTGATAGGTATGACAGCGAATATTCGTTGAAATGTTGACATTCGTTCGTTTCCATTTCACATATTCCTGCTCTCATCTGTCTCTGGTCACCGCACACTCTTCGGGATAAACCGCTATATATGGGACTTTTCTCTGTGTACACACAAACCATATTTCTGATGGCGAATTTCCATATACAGGCAAATATATACATCTTCCAGCGATACGTGTACACACGTCGCTTTTTCCGTGTCAAATTAGTTGAGGAGAACGATAAAAAGAGGAGTATGGCGCGAATACAGTCAATCGAGCGGGCGGGAAATTGGGGACGTTCGCGCAGAGCAATGTTCGAGGTGTTTTAACCAACTGATCTTTTCTATTTATTTTTGTTTTTTTTTCGGTACAAAAAAAGCAGAAATGACTTGAGCGGTTGAAAATTATGGAAAATAAAAAAAATTGTCGTAATCTTCAAGGGGAAGCAGAGATTATATTATTCCTATTTTTTTGCGAGCTTTTTTATTGCCGATTTTGGTCGATTTTTGCTCCTTTTTTTCTTTTCTTTTCTCGTCTCGTACACCAGCGAATTTTTTCTTTCTACGTTCGGCTACGAGATACGATCGCTCGGTATGCGAACAACCAACGAGCGGGCGATTCCGCACGGAACGTTCTGCGCTCAGGTGCATGCGGAGAAATCGAAAAGCGGCGGTTAGCATTGCGGAAGCCCGCGTTTGCGGCTGACCAACCAACGCAACGACGTACCTCAATTCGAAACATGTTTCTCGTTGTCTCGGTCATCGATTGCCGAAGAAGAAAAAAATAACAAACAAAAAGAAAGAAAAAACGTTTAACAGCAAGATGTCTCCCGACTCGTTTGAGGATCGACGAGACGAGAACAAAGGAAGAACTCTTCCGGAGCGCAAAATCTTCCCGCACCAATTTTGACAGCCCTCTTTTTGTCAACGTCGTTCGAGTCGATATAAAAAAAAAAACTCGGCTGCTCTCGTTGACAGCGATATCACAGTTTATTAAGCACGATACGTGTGAGTGTGTGTGTGTTTTTTTTGTTTACTTTAATTTTAATTAATTTTTATCATTCTGTTTTTCGTCTATTCCGATAAAAAACGACACTGTGCTCGCTCGATAAAAGATTTTAGCAACTGGCCGTTGTAACGCCAACTCCTTGTTTATATAGCCTGGGCCCTCTAATAAGAGGTGATCATCTCCCTCGACGGTTGCATCGCCTCGACGAGAGTCGAGAATTCGAAGAGAAGAAGCAAGGATACGCGTGGTGGTGGTGGTGGTGATGGTGGTGGATCAGAGAACTCCAACCGCGTGGAGGTGAACAATCCACTACTCTTTTGTCCGTAGGTGTCTGTGTGTGTGTGTGTGTTGCATGTGTGTTATGTTTGAGAGCATGGGAGAACTCTCGTAGGAAGAGGGGCCAACTCCCTTTGCTAGACTTCTGTCCTCTGTATATGTGTTCACATAGGTAAAGGTGATTTTGAAGACATTGGAGGATCGTTCTCCCGGTAGCCAATCTCCACGACACAAGTCCCTTCTACATTACCGTTGGATGAATGTTGGCATATTTGTACGAAGGCCCTTTCAAGGACCGTCCTGATAAAAAAAGCAGTATTCCTTGAAAAACAATTGAATGTTTCTGAAAAATGCCAGATTTCATGATATTCAACATTGCATAGATACAACGGGCTCAAAATATCCTCTTGGACCCATTGTATGTGAAGCCCAATATCTTCTAAATCACGTTTCGATAAATGTTCGCATATTTGTACAAAGGTCCTTCCGTGGACCGTCCCGAGGCCAAAATCAGTGACACGTTTGGTAAAAAAATGTAATGACTGTCCTCGAAACAGCCAGATGCAGTGATAGTCAACATTGCATAGATACAACAGGTTCACAATATCATTTACACATTTATATATTTAGGTACATGTTTACGTACTCGTATGTATGTAAATTTCTACATAACGTTGCGACTGTTGTGATCTTCGTCTCTTCGCTCGCCTTATGTCTTCAGCAAATCCTCATGGTACACCTCTCACTCCTATACGTAACTATCTCCTCCACTTTGCCTCCTCCTGCTTGCTATATGCCGTCTACCGTTGGGCTACACATCGCCAAGAGTCTTCGAACTTGCGGCACTCATCTGACAGAAAGAGAGAGAGAGAGAGAGAGAGAGAGAGAGAGAGAGAGAAAGATGGCTAATTCAAGAAGCATGACGGATACAGGTCATGCAGGTCTTTGTATTGTGCCAAGTTGCCGGATTTTCGCTCGAGAAACACCGGTATTGTCATACCGCTCTCGTACAAGTACCGAGGTAACGAGGTTTTCCCGGGTCAAGAAAGGACCCACTCCCGTATAGGTTACGTCGACACGAGTGCACGAACTTTTCTCGCGATAACCGAATTTTTAAGGAAATCTTGACACGTGCGGGAACAAGGCGCTGAAAAACTTCTCCACAGGCTCCGGGCCCCGAATGTCCTGTATTTAGCAGCCGAAAATTGTAGAGGATTTTTTAAGGATTGCTTTTTGGAAAAATGGCCAGTGGCGGAAAAAAAATGTATGTGGAGAGACAAGTGGTGTGCAATTGTTTACAATGAGAGGAGTTTTCAACGAATCAAAAAAGCAACGGGAGTTTATGTGAAGGATTTAGTTCGAGAGGTACTGTGAATATTTTAAGGGAATCGGATGAAATTTGATCGTGTTATGCGGCAAGCCAATATGAAAAAAAAGTTTCGTGAAAAACGCCTCCAAAGCTTGGTGTCAGCACAAACGCACCTTTTCTTAACACCTCAAGGTATAATACGAAGCTAAGAAGATTGTATTTTCCGCCTGAAGCTGTGTTACCCCTTAAGAAGCTTATCAGAGCGAAAGAGTTTCGCAACGATTAATTGACGCGTTTGTGGGTGGTTACGTGACAAACTAGGATGTCGAAAGGCCAGTGAAGTCGAGAAACTACGGAAATTCAATCAACTCTATTGATGTTGTTCTAGGGAAAAATCGTGAGCGTCCCCCAACTGCGACAATTTCAATGAAGTTCGTCGACCGTTGTCTTCTCGCGTGTGCTGCACGAACAAAGCTTGGAGCTCCACCGCCGCGTCAACACTTTGCCAGTGCAATTAGCGCGCGCGGATGTGCTTAACGCAATTAGTAGCATTTAAATGGATTGGACGTCGTTTCCCGATACGTTTTGACATTTTAACGGCCTGATTTGCTTCACCGGCTGTTTCTCATTGGACCAGTCTTTTTTTTTGTAGCGCCGGTAATCCGAGCTGGAAGACTTTTGTGCAAACGTATGCGGATGTGGCCGAAATTTAAATCATTTGCTCATCTGCCAGGTCGATTTTTTATTTATGTATTTTATTGGAATAGCTTGCGCAACTCCGCGATGCAATTTAAATTACGTAAATACCTTTCCACCTGTACAAAGCGGGTCTCAAGTAGAACAAACCCAAGGAAATGTATGACGAATCGATACAATTCGAAAACAAAACCATAGATTTAAACGACAAATCCAAAGTCATCTCAAATAGATCCAAACAAATGCAAATTAAAAGGGACTGGACAGTTTGAGTTTCAACTGCAGTCATGACAGGCAGATTTAATTCCCACTACAGCAAACAACCCCAAGACATGAGACATAGGGCCAAATTAATTTTGATAGGCAGATTGACTTTCAGCTGCATTCATGCCAGGCAGATTGAGATCCCACTACAGCGCACAACTCAAAGACATCTTCTTAAATATACCCAAACAAACCCAAACTAGTTTTGACTAGGCAGATTTAGTTTCGACTGCAGCAAACGAGCGAAAGACATCTCAAATAGGCCCAAACAAACCCAAACTAGCTTTGACTAGGCATATTGAGTTTCAACTGCAGTCATGCCGGGCAGATTCAGTTCTCACTGCAGCGAACAACCCAAAGACATTTCAAATAGACCCGAACGAACCACAATTGGTTTTGATTGAGCAGATTGACATTCAACTGCAGTTATATCAGGCAGATTAAGTTTCCATGGTGGCACACAATCCAGACACATATCAAATAAACCCAAACTCGTTTTGATTGAACAGATTGCCATTAAGCTGTCGTCATATCAGGCACATTGAGTTTCCGCCGCAGCAAACAACCAAAATACATCTCAAATAGATCTGAACAGAGCCAAACTAGTCGTCACTGACAGCTTGAGTATCAACTGCAATATATAAATTAGGGTTGTAACGGAACCTCCGCAAAACCTAGTTTATATTAGGGTTTGCGGATAAATGAGGGCTTGCGGAGGCGGAGGCCAAGTTCCATCACAACCGTAGTTTATACTATAAATTAGGGTTAGCGGAGGTTCCGTTACAACCCTAATACAAATCATTGCACATCTTGGATCGAATAACAATGGAAATTCAATTCGAAGCACGAATAAATTGAAGGCAATTTGGAAAATGTGTTTTTACTTAATTTTCATCATGCCCGGACTGTGTATTCGAGTGAAGCGAACAACGTGTGACAATTATCGGAAAAACGTCTATACTGCGCCGAGTCCACTGGTGCGGAAAGTAGAACGTATGGTCCATATTTGCACCAGCTCGTTCATCCTCGTATATAGACACGTAACTCAAAGTGGTATGCCAACTTCGTTAAACGAATGCGTGAATAAGCGTATACAATGGATAAACGACCGAGAGACTTGCCAACATGATAAATCTATTATTCGTACGAAATCTCGGCTTTCCGATCATTCTCTCTCTCCATTGTTACAGACCTTCGAAATATGCTTGTACAGCAACTATGTTCAGCCCATAGACACGTGTATAGATATATAGATGATTATTTATCTGAGAAATTTGAGGATCCGCTCGGGAGAGTGAGAGACGTTGAATTCACATGCCATTATTGTTCCTAAGGATGCTGATTGATCGACGTATCTATACACACGTACTTGGGCCGTCATCATGATCATCATCATCATATATATATATATATGATGGATCTTGTACGAGCTCTCTAGGTTACATTGCCGCACTTGTTTTACCTCCTACACTGTTATTGCATATTATGATGTATACTGTTATGCCAACTGACATACTTGAATCTACCCTAAATCTACAGGCAGCTATTGTAGCCTTGTTGAATGAAGATTCCCCCTCTCTCTGTCTATCTATTTCTCTTCGAACGATCTTCAAGATATACAGTCATAACAAAAAGTTTTTATCCGATCAAAACTCGATACCGCGCAGTACAAATGGTTTTTTGAAAAACCGAAAACGATCCTAAAAATACGTTCAAACATTTTTTTTTTCGTAAAGGAATATGATAATTTATTAATTTTTAATTCAAACAATTTCGTACATTTTTTCCTCATTCCGCATTTCTCATTCTAAATGTTTAAAAATGTTCGGCATTCCTCATTCTAAATTTTTGTTGACTTTTAATTTAAATATCAACATTTCTGAAAAACAGCACTTTTATCAAAAGTTTTATTTTGGCATTTGCTGCCAGGAAAATTTGATGAGAACATTCGTGCGGTCTTATTTCGAGCTTTTTTTGAAAACATTTATAATCGTTTTTTGACCAAAAAAATTATGTTACATCAAAATCTACCTAACGCACGTTTCTGAATGTTCTTGGTGATGAAAAAGAGTAAGGTCCTTGTGACGTTTCATCTCCAATTGCAATTGGAAAATTACGGGGAAACTTCACGAGTGCCAATGCGGAGTCTGCAAATCTTTTCTTCCACTCTCTCAGATCTCTTTCCAATTCTTCTCGAATGTGATTGCTGGATGGGACTGTGCACGCTAAACGCAATCGATTTGAGATTGACGTTTCTCGTACAAGGTGAAACTTTAACATCCCGTCCTCGCTATGAATAGATGGTTTTACTCAATGGTAGGGCAATATATCACGAATCAATAATTTCTCCAATGGCATTATTCGCAGTTTTTTTTTCAATCGCACACCAACCGTTTTTGGCATTTATAACATTTTCTATCGTATGATCAGACGATTTGTTTATACGTTCATCCATTTGTTAATAACAAATTATTCGAGTTGTTTTATATTGGCCGAAAATTGAATTGTTTTCTATAGCTTGTAATTTTCGTAATTTTCAAAATTTCTGATAATTATCCGCTCATACGATAGTTTTATTATTATACTAAAAGTACATTTTTTAAATTTTCTTACTTTAGATGACCCTAGTTACCAAAAACACCTACACCGATTGGCCATGCAGCACCGACGGCGCTTCGTTTAAATAATAATAACTCAATTATTTATCATTATTTTTTAATGAAAAAAAAAAAATCAAACTTAGCAAGACTATGTATTGATTGTGTGTAAAATCCTGACCTCGCTATCCCAATACTCTCATTGGAATAAAATATTGGAAATCGACCTGTTAGTTGGACCAACCTAAAGTATTATTCGAAGCTTGAAAAAAGCGTTTCTTTTTATCTCTTATGAAGAAGTGAGTACGCGTACAGACAGTGCCATGTAACGTTATACGGTTTCCCGGCGCGAAATGGAATACACAGACGATGCTGTATATACGCACAGAGGTTTATAACACTTTGAGGCAAGTGTTCCACGTGAGGGTAGATAATTACGCGAATGGAGGCGAAAGAGCTCGAATACGTTTTCATGAGGGAACGAGGGTCGTGGCAAAAGGGTCGACCGGTTCTCACCCCGCGTTTTCCATCTCGTACACATACACACACACATACACACACACACACATACACCTCGTACACCATGTCCCGGCTGCAATTTCACCCCCTGCTCGTTGGCGTGGTGAGCGAGTAAACTTTGAATAAAGCGAGGCAGCAATGGAATACGGGTATGTGTGACGAAAAGTTTTCGGGCTCTTTGGACGCGATTCCGAGCACAGTAATAATAGCGGAGTAGTTGTCGCAAATTTGAAGCAGACGGTAATTTTGAGCTTCTTACAGTCATACATTTTGGTAAGGATGGACCGGTGATCCGAATGAGAAAGTAAGCAAAATTTCACTACTTTGCGTTTGCACAGCGAATCATTGCAAACTTCTCCAAAAAGTTCCTGTCACCCATAAATTAGCGACACTAAAACATTTGCAACAGTCTGTATCATTTTTTTCATTTTACTTTCCCTTGCCCGAGAGTCCGAGAGTTGAAAAACGTTGCGTAGGAATACATGCAAAACTACTGGAAATTGAAAACTCCAACAATTAAATAAAAAACAATTAAAATTAATAATAATTAAAAGACAATAATGTAATAAAAAATAATCAAATTCAAAATAAATTGAATATAAAGGAAAAATATTCTTCAACGAGTCAGTGAATCGATTCCAAATTTCGAACACTCGTTTAGAAGAAACGGAGCAATATGGAGTCCAATTTTCATCATTATAGCACCATTTCTGTAACGCTTCAGTACATCCTCTAATTAGAAAAAAAAACCTAATTAATAATTTGATAGCCAGGCTCGTGCCATGTGTTCTGGCAAACTTCACAGACCCTGCAAAGTTTGCGGAAACTTTGTATCACCTAGTCGATAAATTTTTTCGTTACAATTACAAAAAAGAAAGTCTTTTCCAGATGCGTCATCGCGTGCTTTGAAAGGAACGCGCTTTGGAAGAGTTCAGTGTACCGGAAGTCTATACACGCGTTTGATTTTGGCAAGGGAGAAGTGGAGAAGATATAGAGGGACGAGATGTCAATGTAGTAGGGGAATTGAGGACGGTCATTGACGTTTGATCGACGAGACGAGGCCGCGAACGCCATCGAAGGGACAGAGGAATGAAGGACTTTTGAAACGTAGTAATCGTCACCGGTTCAACAGTTCGATGGACATTGGGTTTGCATTACGTATAACCTTCGCAGAGTGCGAGCTCATGCGAAAGAGACCGCCGGAATGACCGTTGGCTATATCACAACGAGAATTCGCGATGGCTCCGATTTTCGAGCCTTTGAAGAACCCCCAACGATTCTCGTTTCTCCAACGACCGCGTATTCTTTGTGAATTTACTGCCCGAAAGAATTATTTCAATTTATCGATTTTTTCGTTGGCTACCAAAATGGACTTTTTTTAACTTCCTTACGAAGCGAAAAGCTTCGTTTACATTTCCGACATTCTTTTTTTTTTTGGTCTTTATGGAATTGTGCTCTGAATGTATCAAAATTTTAGTAAATAACGACATTTGGAACAATGTTATACAGGCAGGAACTTCTGCATTGAAAATTGCTCATTTTACTAAATTTTAATTGAGTAAAAGTTTACTAAATAAAAATTGAGTACACATTTACTAACGTACTAATTTTACTGAATTACTGAATATATTAAATTACCATATTACTGAAATTACGGAGTTACTAAACTTAATAAATTAGTAAATTTTAATTTAGAAATGATTTTGAGGGCGTTTTAAGTTGCGGACTTTTTTTCACGACTTAACTTTCATAATTATTTGCACAGCTTGTTAAATTTTCGCTCGGGAATAAAATTTCATACAAAGTCTATTCGGATATAATTTTTTCGAAAATCGGCAAGAAGTTTCGGACTTTGGGGAGTTGGGATTTTGGAAAAACGTCTTGACAGTGTAAGTTTGAGAAAATGTTAGATATCAAGCTATTTTTTTTGTACGTAAGTAGAACATTGTATTAAAAACGCCGTTATTTAGTTTCGCGAAAATGACTGAAATGAAAGAAGACAACGTTGTTTAAATAAATTTAAAAAATCACATTGTAGCTTTTCTGAAAAAGCTTTTGGTACATTTCCACATTCAAATAAAACGTTCCACCGCTCTCAAAATCCGCACCATTTACGCTTGTAAATATTTCAGTCACCTTTGGTATCCGCAGTCTTAGCTCTTAAGGCTTTCCACCGAGGAGTCAGTCACTTGTCTCTCGTCAGTTTGCAATTCTTATGGAGGAGAGGGAATGAGGTAAGTGAAGATAGAGAGACAGTGAGTGAGAGAGGGGCGGGGGGGGAGGACGAGACATCTCGTCATTGTAATATAATAATCGAGGGCTGAAAGCGATTGTGGGCGATCGGCAAGCGCGAGATGCATTCTCCCGACCCGGAAAGGTAGACCCTACACGTTCGTTCCATCCGCAGCTGTGTGGATTATCCTTCTTAGTTTATGCTCACCGTGTGGCAATGTCGTTATGCGCTAGAGCTCAATTACTCTGAATAATTCTCATACTCTTCGAGGTCAATATCGCATATCTACGCTAATACAGTGAAAGTGCAGTGTGTCTCTACATTTACATTTCCACCTAAAATTAAGCTGGTAGGGTTAGAATACAATACCAAGACGATATTTATCAGTCTTCTTGAACGGCAACTAGGGTTATGTCAAATGGAAGATTAACATGCATCTTTCGAATAATAATTAAGCTTTCGTATGACCAGACACTTTTTTCGAAATTTCGACAACTACGAAAATGGCAAGCTGCAGAAAAAAAGTACGATTTTCGACTGAAAAAAAACAAAATTAATCATTTGTTATTAGCAAATGGATAAACATGATAAAAAATATCCGTTCTTACGATAGAGATAATCTTATAAGCTACTAGCTTCTGCCTGCGACTTCGCCCGCGTGGAATTTGGCCCATAGAAACTTAATTTCAAATTGCACCCCGCATTAGGGGTTGTTTTTTAAAAACATAAAATATACGTTTTATTATTTGTTGTGAAGAATATTTATACCAAATTTCAAGTTGATACACCCAAGGACTACAATTTTCCATACAAACATTAACAGCCCATTTTATCCTCTTAGGGGTTGATTTTCGAAAAGTCAAAAGTATTGAGATAGAAGCAGGGAATTTGATTTTCCCATACAAACTTTCACCCCCTTAATTCGTCCCTTTCGTAAAATTCTTTCTTAGCGGATGTCTACACCTTATAAAAAACTTACCTGCAAAATTTCAATTTTCTAGGCTCCATAGTTTCTGAGATTTCGTGTTAATCATTTGATCAGTGAGTGGTATTTCGCTTTTATATAATAAAAAAATTAAATAAAATTAAAACATAAAATAATAAAAATAAATACTAAACTGAATGTTATCATCTTTTACAAAATCTTTCTACAAAACTTTGACAGAATTTTTAGAAAATCTTTGTCCCACATTAATATTAAGACCTTACGCTATAAAACTCTCTAATAAAAAAATGGTATTTCCAAAACGTCCAGTCTATGCAGACCCCTTAAGCTATCTGGAAGATGGATTTTTTAAAGGAGTTTTTATAAAAAATGTGGTTTTCACGGTAATACACAATAATGATAATTACATGTCCAGAAAAAAGCTGTGCATGTAATCCACTTTTTTCAGGCGTTTCCAAAGATTTAACGAACGCGAGGACGTAACGAGCAATGGCGTAAGATGAGCATTTTTAATATTCTACGCGAAAGATTAAAGCACGTTTAGCATTGGAAATTCCTCAAGCGCAATGATGCAACGATCAAATCTAATGAAGGAACAGGTCCATTAAATCTTTTCGATGGATCTTTTTTTTTCCTTCTTAACACCGACGTCCTTGTTCGTGTAATTTTTAATTGAAGCCCTGTCGTCCTACTTTTTGTCTAATTGAGTAAGAATTCGAAGCCCGACTGGCTTGCCTTTTATCGGTAATTATTTTACTCTTTGGCATCTCATCCAATGCCCTGAAATGATAATAATGTCTTTAGCACTTTGGCAGATGCCAAGAAGTGTCGTGACCTACGGTTTAAAAATAAAAAGCAGGATCGCCATTAGAATAGTTACGATAATAATCAAGAGTTATTTGATACACGTGTAAAATTATACGTAATTATAATACGATTTTTTAATATTAAAATGGACATATTTGATGATTCTCGTATAGTGAAATTTTCGTAACTCGCCATGTGGCTGGTGCTGCGTGAAGGGAGAACACCAGTCTAGAGCCCGAAAAAAATGAACTTCTCCATTTATTTAAGGGACACCCAATTGGTAAAATGAAAATTTTGTTTAGTGGCCTTCATTCTACATATCTTTGATTATCTTTATTAATTTTTTCACTAGATTTTATAAAATAAATCGCGGCGCTCGAGCTGGATGAAGCGAGTTACCTTCATCTGATAGTGTTTTGCGTCCGCCACCATAACATCGCCAATTCGCTTCACCGATTGACTTGAAAGTTTTTTTGGAACCTTATAACAACATTTCACATCGAAGCACGCAATACATCTTCGATATGTTGAAAACTATTTCCAAAAAAAATTGTTTCCAGCGTTTCTTTTACTGAAAACTGTTTTTTTTTGTTCAAACATGCACCATTTTATGGAAAATCGACATTTTTCGATATCCCTACGTACTTCGAAGACAAATCTTATTTAAAATTCAAATCATTTTGAATTTTTGTACCAGGTAGAAAAGTGGAGAACTCTTGCCGGCCACTATAAGACAAAGATGACTCGTTTCGTCCACCTTCAGCGCCACCATTTTGTGACAAAATCTTGTGAAAAAAATTGTAAAGATACTTGAAGATATATAGAATAGAGGACATTGAAAGGAATTTCCATTCTATGAATTGAGTATCCATAAAAAAATTGTCGAAATTCAACTTTTTTTTTGGGCTCTCCCTAATCGAGCCGCGCATTCACTTCTCCTCCGTAGAGAGGATCATAGCTCCCAGACAAATGACGCATTGCGTGAAATCGTCAGGGAAAAAAAGGTTTTATTCGCGGTATACCGGATTTTTTGCTTTACCTCTCGTTTCATTTTTATCGAGTTAAACGACGAAGAGACGAGGTTCGAAGCGCGCGCAGCCCGAATGACTACTCGCAAAGGCGATAGGGTATTTTTTCTGTTTTTTTTTTTTACGGTTTTTTTCTATATTTGTGTACGGATAATAGTTACTTACTTGTACCTGAAAAATGGTGCAATCGAGCGTTGTCTTATTCTACACGAGCATTTTTCTTCGTCTTTGGTTCTTCCTGGTCGTAGGAGAATTCGGTATGATCGATAGAATTTGTTTCGTACCAGGAAAAAATCCCAAAAATCGAAAATTCGTCAAAAAATCTGATTTGTAAATGAATTTGTGCGCAAATGGAATTCGTGGGTGCTACGCTATAAAAATTAATTTCAAAATACTCGTAGACTATGCGCACCTGGCGCAATCTGATTTCCATTTTTTTGAGTATATTTTTCGATAGTAAAGTACAATTTTAAAATCACTCGAGACTAGGCTGTACAATTTGGAAAATATTGAGACAGAATCTTTTCTGTCTCAAACAGAGAGAGTTCGAAAAACTGTCGAATTTTACAAATTATATGAGAATATAGAAAATTATGTGAGAATTTTATAAATTACATGGGTATGACGAAGAATTAAATATCGTACATTTTCCAGCACTCATGCCAAAACTTTAGGCATCGAAAATTTTTGTTTGTGAGCCATGCTCAATCTTTTGTCATGTAAAATTCTTTTTTGGCACTCATAACAAAACTTTTACCTTCCCTCAGATTTTTTATTCATTTTCAAGCACATCAATCGTTCACCATCCCTTCCACCCTCCCCCATCCGTCAATCTCTCTGGCAAGCCCCCTACGCCGAAATCCTCCCCCACTCATCATCGTCGCAAGTCAATGAATTGCAATACTCAAATAAGAATCGATGCCTTTCATATCGCGTAGCAGAGAAAAAAAAGCCAGCTTCAAGTCCGCGTGCTTCATGATACTCCAAGCGGGTCTTGACAGCGCAATGAGGTTCGATCGAAGAAAAATATGCGGATAATTGCGACAAAGTACGTTCCCAGCGCCCACGTGCCCCCCCCCCCCCCCCCCCCACCAGGCAATTCTCGCCGCGCGTTTTTACAAGTGCACACGTAAAAGAGCTATTCCATTTCTGCGATGCCAGCAGCGCATTGAGCACCAAAAAAATGGAAAAAGAAAGAAAGACAAATCCAAGAAAGTGAGAGGCCCTCGTGTGTGTTCAGCAGCTTCAACGTATGTGCGTGTCTCGGTACTTATCAAGCACGACAGATTATCATATGAAGGACGATGAGTAGGCGTTGCGCCCCCGCGTTCACCCAACCCTCGCTCTTTCTATTTCTCTTACGTTCAAGCGGGGATCATAACCAGGCTTCTTCTTGAAAATCCATATATCAGCGAGTTCATGAGCTGAATTAACCCTAAGTCTGCCTAAATTATTCTTCATTATTATTTTACTTTTTACTATTTATCACTATTATCATCGTTTTTATCGTTGTTATTATGATTATTTCTATTATTATTATTAAGTTCACTGTTTACATAGGCTATTAAACTGTGACTAAAATTGTACTGCGAACTTGTATTTGTTACAAGCATATACATTTGTATGAAAATGTGTACGGTACTCTTAGGGAGGTGATACTCCAGAGTACGAAATCTCTCTCTCTCTCTCTCTCTCTCTCTCTCTCTCTCTCTCTCTCTCTCTCTCTCTCTCTCTCTCTCTCTCTCTTTTTCTCGGATCCTCATTCCACAATCAGATCCAAGTTCCCGACAGATCAGAGGAAATCTAACCTGTTCCCACCCTGTCATCCGAATCTCCTTACGGCTCGTCAATACTCCAGCACTTCATAATAAAAAATAAAAAAAATAAAAACCTTCAGGATCTTTACTGTCGACGATTCCTAATCGCACATCGTCCTACCGCGATAATAATACCATTGCCGAAGTAAGTAGTACGTATCGGGGCATTTACCAGGGAGTTAGATATTTCGAAAGGTCAAGGTTTAGGTACGCGATCCCGCGTCTCAGCGTGTCCTCTCTGACACTCGTTTTACCTATGCAACTCGTTCAATTCCGTGCTGTTCTCTCTCGAGGTCCCGCAGCGACTTCCAAGGCACGTTGTCGAGGACGCGTGACTTTTGTATACACACGAACCATATATATATATATATTTATTTATATATATATTTATACAGGGTGGCCCGAAGAGTGACGTTCAAAGGAGAACCTAGATTCCTCGTATCAACACCTTATCCGAATCACCCCCCATGTAGGTTCTACGATCTTTACTTTTCAACAAACAATGCATTCTGAAATATTTTTTCGCGTTTTTCTGTAGCTTAGGTATTTATGTATTTTTTCTCTTCTGTGTATGTACTTTCCTTTTAAAAGTTTTTTGAAGCAATTGAAAGTCTAGTACGAGTATATTTTTTTATAATCTGAACTTTACTGACTAATCCTTTCAAACCTATTTTTTTTTTAACTTTTCATCAAATCTACTATTATCGTTCAGTTTGTCATTTATGTATTTCTTAACAATAACGATAACGATAACGATAACACAAGTAAAAAATAAATGCGGACAAAGTACATACATAAAAGAAAAAAAGAAAAAATCCTTTGTTTCTCGAAAAGTAAAAAAGATCGTAGAACACCAGGGTGATTCGGATAGGTATACGAGGCATCTAGATTTTCCATTTACACGTCACTTTTCGGGTCACCCTGTATATATATTTTATATATATATATATACAATATATATATACGTATGAACACACACACACACTCACAATAATAGCATATGTATTTTAGCGGTATTTGTCGAGACGAGTGAGAGAGCCCGCGCTGAACAATAAGAGTCCCATGATTGGTACATAAAATCAAAAGTATGTAATGCCACATTCATTTATGTATGTATATATGAAACACGTACGCACGCACCCACACATGTATATGCAGCAGTGTTTATACATGTGGGAGCGTACGTTTGTATCTACCAGCCTTTTTCAAATATATATATATATGTTGTATGGATATATAATATATATATATATCCATACAACGATCGGTGGGTAGAGAGATGAGAATGAAAAAGCACGTTTTAAAGAGCGCAATCTCTTCGACAGCAAGAACGAGAGTTTAAGAGTCTTTCCGCCCCCGGGGTCGAGACCTACCGAACTC
>OZ010711.1:17287339-17347487 GCA_963932345.1 Ophion ventricosus
TGTTAGTAGATAAGTATAGCTCGTGATTTAACGAAGGATTTTTTTTTAAATAGAAATTTGAATTTTTGGCAGAGTTGTATGCAAAATAGTTCAATTTTTGGTACAATTAACACTACGTATAGCCTTGTAAAATTAGTTGTAATCGGAAAAAAAACCGTCGTTCAATCACTAGTCAATGCTATTTTGAAGAAGTGTGCAAAATTTCAATAAGATCGGTACATTAGTTTTTGAGATATCGTGTCCATCGACGTC
Organism: Ophion ventricosus; assembly: GCA_963932345.1. Lineage (NCBI taxonomy): Eukaryota > Metazoa > Arthropoda > Insecta > Hymenoptera > Ichneumonidae > Ophion > Ophion ventricosus. Next base: position 17,287,592 of record OZ010711.1, read on the forward strand.
AAAAATAGTGTTTTGAGAAAAATGCGTGTACCTGCGTCCCTCACGGCCGGTCTTTCCCAACGGGGGGAATTCTCAAAGGCTCTCTCTCCGAGACTTTAACTCCGATTGACTTAAAACTTTGGGAGAATATTCTAGGCATATTGTACTATTAGATAATTAAATAAATAAAAAATGGATTTTTTGAAATTTTCAAACCGACATAACCCCTTTAGTATTAATTTTTTTTATATTTTCTTTACATTACCATTTGTAATTCGGGGAGTTGCATTTTTATTAATGTTATTAATATTGCTTATATCATTAATTTTATTTTCGTTATAGTTATTCGTATATTAATTACATTAATGTTATTATCATTGTAATTATAACTACATTGTAATTTTTATCAGGATTATCATTATTTTTATTCTTATGAACTCTTATTATTATTATCAATTATTAGAATATTCGTATATTGATCAAATTATAATTATAATTAAAATATAATTATTACCATCATTGTAATAATTATTATTCTCATTGACTCTTATTATTATTAATTCCTATTAATATTTTCATCATTATTATTATGAATAATAGTATTATTATATTAATATATCTATCATTATATTTATTCTTCTTCTTATTATTATTGTTGTTGTTATGTTTGTGCTCTGTTGCCTTAAGGTTAAATGAAGGCACAATGAACCAAATCAAATCTCTCTCTCTCTCTATCTTTCTTTCCCTTTCTTTGTGTCTCGCGCGTAACACAACGATCTCCACAAAGAAATACATTACGAAGTACGACCAACTTGTACACCTGACGACACGCAACATATATTTTCTTCTCTTGCACATCGCGTGGGCGATCGTGAATTAAACAACCACAGGGGGCATGACACAAAAAAAAAAACATTGTTACAAAAACACCTCGAGGAGACTTGAGTTTCTAGTCGTTAAAGTTTGCGAATATGTCTTAGCGCTTCGCTGTGTAACACAATATTCACGTTTTCGGCCACATAATAATTGTGTCATGTTGAATTTATATTTTTTTTTCGCGGTGGTTTGCCTTGATAAAAGTACGTTTACATCAACGCTCCGGGCTTGGGAAATTGTCAAAAAACGATGTGGCGGATCATTCTTGTCCTGATTCATAGCTGTGATTTACCTTTGCAAAATACAAAAGGTTCTTAACTATATCCCGTCGTATTATCGTGCTATAAGATATATTTTTTTTTCTATGTTGCTACAGCCCATTAATCTGAGCTGGGAACTTTTGTAATTACAACTACAATTCTCTCGAAGAGGGGAAAAAATTAGAGATCTTTTTTCACTCGTGTGAAAATTCATTTTTGGTTTTTGTTGCATTTTTTCTTCCGTTTTTTCATTTTCAAACTTATTTTGTTTTCACGCGTATTCAATCATCTCGAGAAAAAGGTAAAAAATCCTTTTCCACGATAAACCATAGATCACGAATTCAAAAATTGGGTTCAACAATTTTATACATTTGAAATTGAAAAAATCCAACGTATCCAACTTTACGAAGAAGAATTATTCCTTCCGAGTGAAAAAAAAATCCTGAAATGAAGTTCGAGAATTTGCTACGTTTTTCTAAAAGTGACATTCAAGACGAAGAGAATGACTACCCGATTCATGTCGATATAATTTTTTTTCGACTGTCAGTAGCAAAAAAAACTTCAAGGACTTAAAAAAAAATCGTATCTCGAAAAGGGGATAGAGGTAAAAAATTTACGAAAAATCGTGAATGTTTTTTTTTGCCGTTGGTACGAAAAGGTGGCAAAAAATGTTGGCTAAAAATGGTTGGGTCAAAAGCTCGTGCAGTCGGAATAGGTCATATATATGCGTGTGCATGTGTGTGTGTGTGGGTGTGGATATGTATGAGTGTGGTGCACAGAATCACCTCTCGCCATTTGTAATACACCGACCAAGATCTAATCGGTTTTGTAAATTTACCGGATATTTCGCAAACTTTTCTTTTGTTCGATGACGAAATGTTAGACCCGCCACGATCTCTTACGGTTGCCTTTGCCGCACGAATGTTAATGATGATGATGATGATGATGACGACTGTACAACGAGGATGAACATAACCTCGTCATGGTCGATGAGAACAATTTGATATTTCCACGCTCTTTTCTCGTACATGAAAATAAAGAGTATCAGTTCAGTGTTTGCGGAATACGTATTGTTACCCACAGTTGGTGCAAATTTGGACCATTGTGCAATTTCTGCACGTGGGGCTTAATGTACATGATGGTTGGAACGAGGACCCATGGTAAAGGATACTACGGTTGACGTGCATTTTATTTGCGAGTCAATAATGGTCAAAACAATTACAGTAGAAAATTAAAAAAAAAACAAAAATTCGACCCTTTTTCCGCGTAAATTCGTACAGTAACGACAATATTTTTTTTTTCTATATTGAACACGTCACTCCCTTCGTATAGAAAAAAAAATTCGGACACTTTTTAGCTCGTAAATTCGTACAGCAACGAGGATTTTTTTTTCTTTTTTTTTGCTCTCCACATCGAGTGCGTTATTCCATTTCGAGTACGCACTGCAAATCCGCTGAAAAAATTGCGGCAAGATCAAAATTAAATCTCGCCGCCCATTGTTCATTGCTCCACATATACGCATCGGTGGAAATTTCATGGACTTTAGGAAGAGCTTGGAATTCGTGACTCGGGAGGCGGGGGGGTACCATGGTACCCCCCCCCCCCCCCCCCCCCCCCCGCCTCCCGAGTCTGCCGTACAGCGCGGTGATTCGAGTAGGTACACGAATCGAGCCTTTTGAAGGGTTCACGGATTTTACGGCGCGGACTTTTGACATATAATGGCGAGTGTGTGGCATATGACGTGTATGTGTCTCTCGACGGTAGGCACTCCGTGTGTAGCATATTGCTACGATGACGAGAGTGCAACGATAAATATCGACGGCGAAAGGCGACGCGGAAAGGTTGGGAAAAACTCGAACGACAAACGTAACGTACGATTAAAATACGGTTAACGATAACCTGAATACCGAGATAATTAATAATCTTGCGGTTTTATCTTAACGAGGGTATCTTGACAGGCGTTCATAATCTGTTGCGGAGTATGATGCAGTCACGCACATAAGTATTAATTGTATATATATATGTGTGTGTATTTATTTATTTATCTATCTATTTTAGGCCGATGCGGAAAATATTGTTGATTGTATTTATATTTATTTTAAGGTGATGCAAAAAATATTGTTGAATTTGTTATTGAATATTTATTTTCGGGTGATACGAAAAGTATTTAAAAAATAATAAAATACTTATTCCATTATGATGCAAAAAAATCTGATGTTTTGTTCTCAACAGCAAAAAAGTTAATACCCTACGACAAAAAAATTGCCGTGCAAATTGACCACTACAACCAAATACAAAAATCTATTTCAACATGACAATTTTTCTTAATCCGAAACAGCTCTGAAACCCTCAATTTTGCCTTTTAAATCAAACGAATAATCAGACGATATATTGCCAAATATAACCCCGCGACAAGTCTACCCAAAAAACGATTTGTTTTCATCGTACAAGAGCACCACGCATACCTGAGAATTTGACAGTTAAATCTAAAAAAAAATAATAAAATTATAATTCCAACGACAATCGCATTTTCCAACTTTCCAGTACATGATTCTTCTTGATGATTCTTTCCAATGATTCTCTTTTACATTTCCAAACCGAAAAATCACGATTTCATCAGAGTCCCAAGAATCAGCAGGCGAAAAAGTCTTCTCGATGTATCCTGTCAATCAAAATTATTAAGATTGAACAATAATAATATGATGCTCCGATGAAATGTTGATTCCAAGTCGGTATTTCATGTGAAGGGTCGAAGCTGTGATGAATATAGATGGCTGATTTAACGCGAAACGTCTTGTGTACGTGTGAAATATTAGATAGTGAACACTATTAATCTATATATATATATATAAACTCACAAACATATATACGTTCTAGTACATTAGATAGTCAACAGTAATCACCTGTGATATATATATATATATATTTATATGAACGTTATGGCACCGATGATGCAAGAGAGAATATCTCGCGTTTGATGTTCCGACGGTCATACGTTAAGGTCATTTGCACGCTTGCTCACCCAAGACTGGAGTCTGCAAAATAATCTTTGTGTGTGTGTGTGTGTATGTATCAGCGCCAGGAATTCCGTCTGAGATTTATAGGTATGGGGTTAGGGATGTGCAGTGCAGGCGCCTCTTTATGTTCTTCTTATTCTTCTTCTCCTTTTTCCACTTATTTCGAGACCTCTTTTCCTGTGTGCGTGTGTGAATATGAATTACGATTTTAAGCATTCATCTTCTAGATTTCTGGCACTCCTGCCCCCTCCGTGCCCTTCCCACCGAACATTTGCGGAAAATAATGTTTTTGCAGAGAACGTTGAGTTTGTGTGTTGGTAATAAATGGAAGGAATCCTCGTTGGTGATCGCTTGTTAGGTTGAAGATTGGATTTCACGTGAGAAGAAATCGGAGATAGAAGGGGCGAGAGGAGAACGAAAGGAAAAGAAAGCGAGAGCAATTGCGACGGTACATTAGATGTCTGACTACCAATAGACGTATCTACTTCGATCATGTTTCCTTGAGAATCGTTAAAATTCAAAGACACCTAATGATGATTAAAAAAAACCTTTTTCGGCGTTGCTCAAATAATTTTAAATTTGTAAAAAGATGATTAAAAAAAAACCTTTTTCGGCGTTGCTCAAATAATTTTAAATTTGTAAAAAAATTCTGGCCACAGCGTTGGTTTATAGTTTTTTTTAATCAAAGATCGAACAAATTATTTGTACGAAGCCTAGGAATTGATCGAAACGGTCCTCCTGAGGGTCGAAAAGACACGATTTTTTAAACTTCAAATCATACTTTGCGAATTTTAAAAGTTCGTGCAGTTGGTCTGATACAAAAAAGTTGTTATTTTGAGTGCTGATTTTTTTTTCCGTCAAATGTGAAATAAACGCGAAGAAAAGTTTTTTTCACGTTGGCTCGCAATACCACTCGAAGAAATTTAATCTCATTCACGGCAAATTTCCATTCAGCTGTATGAATTAAATTCCCTACAGAAATACCTAGGGATTTCTCAATTTTTCGGAAACTTTCCTCCCTGCAACGAATTCTCTACAATTTTTTTAACTCTGAAAATACAATTTTTTGTAATAATATTTCGATACTTATAACGATATTCCAAAAAATCTCGTACCTAATACACGTACGTTTCTCGATCAAAATGGTTTTCCTCAATGAAATTCACCCTACGATGCTCTATATTTCCCAGCATTTTTATTTCTTTTTCCTAGAACTGTAAGACCCCTACACGTACTTCGAAATTCCTTTTTTCTCCTTCCAGCCCGAAAAATTCCCAAAGTTACACCTATTTTTTCGGCTTAGTACGACCGAAGAGAACGTGAGAAAGCGAGAAATTACAACAACAACAACAAAAACAAAGAATTTAATACGACAGAAAAGATCGAGCAGGTGAGTCGGTAGATTAATAGGGCCTCGTTGTACGAATGATCACTCCATTGCTCTCGAGTCTAAGTACTTTATAAACATATACATTATCCTCGTGGCCTTTCCTTCTTATTATATTGGGTGGGCTCGTTCCAATTTTTTTTTTTTTTCGTTTTTTTTCGTCATACAAAATATTATAAATAGATAACAAATAATAAAAAATGAATAAACAATCATTTACTTGATGAATTTTAATTATTTAAAAATTATTTATCTTTAATTCATTAATTCAATTAATTATTTTGGATATAAATAGTTAATAATAATTAATAATAACACAAATAAATCATGTATAATATTTAATTTTAATAACAATATTAATATACAATAAATAAATATAAATATAATATCTGTAGAAAAAAAATATATATATATATATAGAACATTTATAACATTTCTTTATATTAATTTATTATATATTAATTATTTTTTATTTAGTATTTATTATATATTTACAATATTTGTATATACATATATATTTTCATATTATATATGATTTATTATATATTTATAATGATTATATATATGTATGTTTATACTTCACAAGGTCCCCAAGCCTTACGCTGTACATCTAGAAATGTTCGCACCTACATAATATACGATGATGGCTTATGAAGAGTTGCGTGCGAACGGCCGAAGGGACTTTGGATGCGGCAACGATTGCAGTCGATACGCTTGTGCCAGATCTAGGTGTGCCCTCTTAATGTCACGGGTGGATGCTGCGCCTCAGTTCGGAGCATGAAATCCCAGAGTACACTCGATCTCCCGGAGTAGAGCATCCGAGAGAGGTCGATCCGACGATCAACCATCTCCTCCTCCTCCTCCTCATGCTCATTCGACTCCCATCAAAAGGCGAAAGATTCGTATTAAAGAGAACCGGGTATTCGTTACGAACGATCTCCATATAGCTACGGTTAAGTGCCGCGATGAGTTCTCACAATCCATCGATTTTGCAAGCGACTTGTTCTAAAAACGTCCATTATTATTATTATTATTATTATTATTATTATTTTTATATAGATGTGTTATCGAGTGCCGATGAGTCGTTCTTTGTTTCTTTCTACCAATGACTCAGGGGAGTTCACCGATACGGGGAAATTTTGAGCCTGGATGATAAAATATGTCGCGCGTTTTCGGAGTATCTATGGGGAAAAAAATCCTGCCGTTTGGAGCTTTATCATTTTATTTTGATCACAGAGCTTAGCTCCTTAGCTTGGTGAGCCTTTGAGGAGAGAAAAAAAGGACTTTCTGAGGGAAACGAAACGATAAGGGAAGTTCCAAGTTTGCAGATTTGTTTTTTGACTATATTTTAACGATGTTTGTTTAATGCGGGGTGTTGGAATTGTTTTTTAATTGAGTAGTGACGAGGCTCTTTTTTCATTCATACGGCGTAAAAATTAAAAATGTTTTCGGCATTTACGAAAAATTGAATACCCAATTACTTCGTACGATACTCTAATTATGCAAAAAAAGCAGACATCTCTGAAATAGAGAAAAATACTAGGCTAGGAAACATTTTTCCTAAAAAGAAAAATCCCTTTGAGTCTAGAGCGCTTCGCCAACTTTCAACAAATTAATTCCTTATATAATGTACACGGTGTAGAAGTCCTTGTCTGCAGAAAAAAGAATTGTACACGCATATAGACATTTTATTTTCTTCGAGTAATTTTTCCAAACCTTCGGAAAATTCAAAACACATTTCCATCAAAGTCCCGAGAGAAAAAAATATCATGAACGCCAAGCTTCCTTGACGGAGCGAAAAAAGACACAAAATGTGACAGAATATCGTCGAATGAGAATTATTTACTTGGATATAATGATTCGAAAAAAAAACGTCGCAGGATACTTTTTTATTGTAAAAAAAATGGATAGAAAAGCTTCTCGCGATCTGGACGAAACGAGCTTCGACGAGCTCGCGATAAAATATAGAAGCAAAAAAAATGGAAGTCGCATCCCTCGTATTTGTATGAAATAACGGCACTCGTCTCGTAATATCGCCGGCTGCATCCACATTTGCCATACGCATAAACTTTGGTGCACGAAGAGACTGTGCATATGTAAAGTGTCAAGGGAAACTCCACGCTGCGAGGATCGAGTCGGATGTGCGGGACAGAAAGAAAGAGAGAGACAGAGTCAGAGAGCGACAGAGAGAGAGAGAGAGGGAGAGAGAGAGAGAGAGAGAGAGAGAGAGAGAGAGAGAGAGAGAGAGAGAGAGAGAGAGTTCGGGAGGGAAAAGAAATATTATTGTTCCCACTGGTACAATAACGAAAAAGTCGGAAGATGACAGGAGATCTTGTCTCAAGCATCCCCATTTATATATCGTGCCCTTACAATATCGCATGTTTTATTTCCACGATCAAGAGCCTCGGCAACGTTGATAATACATTCGGTCATGGACTGTGCAGTACATGTATCTCGCCTGGAGTGTGCGTTAAGGTGGTACGATCACGTACTTCGTCATTGGATGGTAGCTTACTTTTTTATATGCCATAGATAATGCATAGGTGTGTCTGTTGAAAAACTGAAGCGGGTCGATCGGCTATTTGGGCTAAATAAATAAATACAAAGTCCTGGAAAAGGCGTCAAGTCTCGCATCCTGAGCTTTTTTCGTATCTTGCAATTGGATGAGAGATGCAGAAAACGAAAAGTTGAGGATCTTCAAATTTTTTTCGAATCTTGTGACAATATTTCACGTCGAAGTACATAGAGCTTTGTTGATAGAATTAAAACTTTTTCCGAAAAAAAAAACATTATTTTCACCGATTTTTCTATACCGCAAACAATTAATCAAATGTGCACCATTTGATTTGAAAAATCGATATTTTTCGACATCCCTGCGCACTTTAAGGCCGTCTTCTAGTCTAGAATTTTGAAAAAAATCGATTTCTTTCTTTTGCATATTTTCAATGTTTAGTATTTCAAGAATATACCCTCGAAAGGAAATTTGGAAATTCCAAACATTAACGGAGTTACAGCTGTAATTAGTGAGGTGGAAACTTAACCGGCGCTGCCGGACCGAATCGAACAATAGACGGTTCCGTCTGCTCGACTACCTGAGGCCCTATCCTTCGTGATATTCACGTTTCTTGACTACCTGAGGTCCCCTACCGTTCGCCGATTAATCGCCGATTAAGGAAATGTAAGTATATGTACCATTATATGACTTAGACTGCCTGAAACTGTACTCGAATCTTTAAACGCGTTTTTCTCGAAACTACTTTTTTCGAGACGGTTGACATGATATCTCAAGTTGTAATGAACCGATTTACTTGAAATTTTTTGTGGAACTTCTCTATATACCCCTCTATCGCCCCTACCAGATTTATCGCGAAATTTTGTTACTAATTATTTTAAAAAAATCAACAATCGTGAAAAAAAACGGCAAAAAATGACCTTTTTTTTTAAACAGCCGCCATTTTGCGAATTTTTTTTTTGCCTGAGGTAGGGGCTATAATGACATCCTTACTAATTAAGAATCTATTTTTTTTTTTCAGATGACGAGGAGGGTTGGAATCATGTCAACCAGGAGAGGCCGTTTTTTTTCCACCCCCACTTTACCAGCCTGCATCTACCAGAATTATGGATTTTTTTTTCGCCAATTTTTTTATACAATGTCAAAGGATGAATAAATATGTGGTAAAAAGATAGATACGGAAATATTTTTTGTTTTTTTTTTAATCGCATGTTGAAAAATCCCCAAATTTTGGCCCTCTAGACTAGAAGACGGCCTTAAAGATAAATCTTATCTAGAACTCGTATTATTTTGAACTTTCGTTGCAGGTAAAACATTTGAGGAGAATTCTTGCCGGGCACTGGACTTTATCGGGTAAAGGTCGGACTCGCTTCATGCACCTTCAGCGCTGCCATTTTGTTACAAAATCTTGTGAAAAAGTTTGTAAAGATACTCGAAAATAAGTAGAATAAAGGTCGCTGAATGGAATTTTTATTCTACCGACTGGGTATTCATGGAAAAGAGTCGAAATCCACACTTTTTCCGGACTCTCGATCGGCACTCTCCCTTAAGGTATTTGTTTCGCGGAGGGCCGTATTTTGTGGGCCCATAAACCAAAGCTCGTTTGAATCATTAGTAGATTACAGTGACGCTTAAGGGGTTACACCACTCTAAGAGGGTAGGAAAGGACTCGGTATTCATGAATATTTTGTAGCTAAACTAATGCATATTTTTTATTTCTATCTTTACACTCTTTTAGTGCATGGTTTCAGCTTCATCAATGTATTTTTTAAATCTAAAACTATTGATAATTGGCAGAGATACACGCTTCCGCGCGCGTCAAGTTTTTTTTCCACCTTCAATGTGCGGGTATCCTAATGCCCTCACGATTCATCTGAAATATAAAAGAATGCAAATATTTTGTTGAGTTAGGTTAAATACACGGCGCTATATAGCATTTTCTGGAAAAAGAAGAAAAGGGATTTATGATATCACGCAGAAATGTATGTTTTTTGTTTTTCACATAAAATAACGGATTGAGATAATTATGTTACAAATGTGTGGTATAAATTTCAAATCAATCGGAATAGCCGTTGTTGAGTTATCTTTCCCGCAAATTCGAAAAATGTCGTTTCGAGAAAAACGCGTTTAAAGTTTTGACGCGGCTTCAACAGTAAAAGACATTGAAAATTTGTGATATACCCTATTGTATAGTTAATCGGTGATTCCAGCTGCATATTGGGGTCCTTCCTCAGCAAGTTGCTGATCTTCGAGAGATAATCTTGATCTTCGAGAGATAATCTTGATCTTCGCCGAGCTGTTCTAGCCTCTTTTGTAGTTTCTTGCGTGCGTTTTTCACCAAGCGATATACGGTGCTCGTCTTCGTTATTACACATGTTATAACAATTACTTCCGATGGTTATGTTTAATACGTGTAATATTAATAAAATATTACTATAGCCATCGTGATAAATACATGTAGCGATTTAAGTAGCTATTTCAACTACTTTCATACCACTGAAACTTATTTTTGGTGCGATTTTCGATATCATGGCGTTTATGCTTTCGTTACAGTTTTGATTATATCCTCCTAAACCTCCAATTGATAGTGGAATCGGACCTTCCAAGAAAAAATCTATGCTCGGGTACTAGTTTCATAGAAGCCAAGGGTGAATCTATCTAAGGGAGCGCTGCATAGTGCGGAAAAAAAATGTATATCTCTGTTAATATTGTAGGTACAGAGTTCGCATTCAGCTTAAAATTATCTTTAAGGTTCAAACTGTAAGAAAAAAATTAAAGCAAAAAATCGATTTTTTGAAAATTTTAGGGTGGTGTAACCCCTTAACAAAAATAAGTTACAATCAATTATTATACCCAACGATCAACTGGAATGAAAAATTTTGCATTAATTTGGTAGATTTACACATTTTGCGTTGTTCTCTGAGACGTCACGGCTACGAAAATTCTTCTCCTAGTCACATTTTTCTAAGTTTTATCATTAATATTTTCTTTAAATATTCGGTGACCCCCATGTTTTTATTGTCGTTACGGAATCTTGTCCTATCGGACAACTAGAGTTATTTAGTATATAAATTATCAGATAAAAATGTAGCCGGCATGTCATCTCCACAAAGTGCTGCATAAAATTATACGATTTGTCAAGTCATCACTATTTGTTAAAAGTTCGGTAACTTGGCTTGAAATTTTACCAGTATACTGAAATGTATTTTTACTTAATTGTAGAATTAAGTAAATTGAAAAAAATATTCAGATTCACGAGAGAAATACCTTAAACTCCTGAAGATTCGCGATCATTATTTATACGTTTAATCAATCGTAACCTTCTTTACTCATTTGATTGCAGCTGCAATAGCTCTGCGATGAATATCTTTTCCAACGTCGTATAAGTAGAGACGAATCAATCGATCGGGTAATTAGCGTTTTTTTTTTTTAATTAGCGATTATATCGAACGATCCGATATCGAATCCTTAATCATCTCCTTTGGACCCGAACTGCAAGTTCTGGTCCACAAACTCCTTTTAAATGATCAATACATATATATGTATACGTGTCTGCACACCGATATCAATTTACCTCATCAGCAACAGGAGCCACATCGTTGCTATATAGCGACGTGTAATTATCTCGAGGTGATGAGTTACAGCCGAGCTGGGCAGCTTTGACTTTGACGGTGGTGTTGCTGCCTCCTTACGGCCGCTACCGATCCTCCTATAATACCAACCGGAGAGTTCTTTAGCAAAAGTCAGAAACTACCTATAATACTTGGGTAATCCTGTCTCGTTAGACTCAGCCCGACGTTTTCTTCATCTCCCCAGTTCGCTTTATCTCCTTTGGATAATGTAAAATTGTTCTCTCGTCTGCTTTCCTTCAGGATCTCTCCGATCCATCGGGCTCATTTTGGATGTGCATACACACGCACACACACACACATGCACACACACACACACACACACACACACAGATATATATATAGATATATATATATATGCACGAGTACTTTTACCTTCGCAAATAAAGTTTTGGAGTGCAGCCTCGAGCCCTTATTGCGTCTCAAAGAAGTGTAAAAGTTGAAGGAAGATGAACGGAAAATAAATAATAAATTGATTCGACTTCTCTCTAATTCTCTCTCTCCCTCTCCCGCTCTCTTTATATATATTTATTATTCAGCTCTCGCACTTTCTCGACTCCCTAGTTTCAATTCATAGGACTCTCTGTGTGTGCAAATATATCTATGCGTTATGTATGATACGTATTTGAATATTTACTTTATGATGCGTTAGTAAGAAGAAGGAAAAGTGAAGAAGCTTTATTCATCCGTGAAGCGATCACCGAGAATTATTCTTAGCCGATCTGTGAGAGTTTGGGGCCCAAAGTACAGGTCCATTTTCAATATATTTTTCTGATGGAAGTATCGTGATGGGGGACTCGGGCTTTCACATTCTATTGATAGATCGTCTTGCCAAGCTTGGGTTGTTTTTTTATTGAAAAATATTAATGAACAATCAAGTTATTGTTATTTGAAGAAAGTTTCCCCGCTGTTGCAAATCCGTTGTAGGTGGTTCGGGCAAGTAGGTTCATCTGAAGTGAAAAAAAAAAATATACTGTCAGTGTAATAATGAAACTTTCATATGGCCGGATACTTTTTTATATTTTTGAAAATTACCAAAATGCCACGCAGTCGAAAAAACTATTCGATTTTCGACGAAAAAAAAAACTTCGATCATTTGTTATTAACAAATGGATAGTCATTTGATAAAATCATCTGGTCATACGATAGAAAATGTTATGTATGCTCTATCCAAATTTCAAGTGAACCGGACGAACATATTTTGAGGTACGACTTACACCGTTTCATAAAACACAGTCATCGAGAAAAATGCAAAAGCAAAGCGAGGCGGGTCTGACACTCCACAAATATCGTCATAGCTCGATCAATTATTACAATTCTTACGAAATCTTTTTCCCAAATTAAAATTACAACCCTCAGCTATAAAACACCCCAATAAAAAAACCGTATTTCTAAAATTTTTGACTTACGCACATCCTTCAATAATTGTTCACAACCTCGATTAATTCGCGTACCTTCGGTGCGGATTGGCCCATACAGGTGCCCGTACACGCGCTCTCAACGAACTTGTATGTACATAAATGTCGTGTGGTATTTACCACGAATGCTAAGTACCACTAAACCGAATGAAGTAACGAATATCCCGAGTGCACATACACCAATTGATTATTATCATTATTATATCGTTATTATTGTTGCCATTGTAGTTGATATTATGCAAATGCGACTTGAGCGTGTGCACGACCTGCTATGGTTTACCGTTATCTATTTTATCGGCTGCACATATGTGTTCACATGTGCACAGAAATATACATGAGTATATACATACATATATACAAGTGGTGTTCAGTGGGATGGTTTCGTGGTTACCGAGGAGAGAGAGTCCTCATCGCGATCCCGAGGTTCGGTGAAGTTCACGAAGTTTAAGGAGCGTCCCAACTCCTGCCTCCTTCCATTCGTCTCTTCCCTCCACCTCCGCTCTTCCCTGTCATTCGCCACTTATCACTCCTCACATATGCATACGTGATCATATACTTCATCCCCCGCCTTCACATCCCAGTTACTCGGCATGCACAAGTGCATAAAATGGCCAAGTTCGCATTTTGTCATTTGCACAAGATGCGGAGGAACTTTGATGACGATTCGAGAGGAACTCGAGCCGCGAGATATGCAAAAGCTACGAAAGATGGATCTCCGGATGGGGTTTTTGTCCATTTGTAAAGGGACAACCGCGACAGGCCAGAAGTTCATGATGGTACACGCCAAATGGGCGGAAGCTTGTTTGGGTTATGTCTATGATGCATTTCGTTGTAGCATTTGATGGAAACTTTATTCGGCTCAAGGAGATTGCGGATTATTAATTTGGCCCTTGATGACATCATGTTGGACCGGAAAAAGGGACGGGGTCTTTGGGGTCGAATGCAAAATGAGGTTAAGGATTTTGGGCATTCATGATTGGGTCCTCAAAGTTCTGAAAAATGGTAAGAATTGCTGAAAAAATCAATGATAAATGACGTTTGTCTGTCTGGAGACTTTCTTTTGTGAGGCCCACTACGATGGAATTTACGTAATTGCAAGATCAAAAGTGGAACAATATATCAACGGGTTTTTTTTTTATGGGGAGGATAAAACGGTAGAGAAGCAACGGAGGTTTTTGAGAAATATTTAGCTTTCGAGTAATGATATACCCTTTTATTTTAATTATACTTTTGCGGAAGAAATGTCATAAAAACGTTAAGGGCTTAGATACACCTGAGACGGCTAAAAGTATGGTTACGTATGAGATTTTTTTGTGTATAAAACTGAATTTTATTGAACAACCATGATATACATTTTAAATTATGACATTTTATCTACATTGGGTGAAAATTTGGTTAAAAAATTTCAAACGGTAAAAAAGTTACAGTCGTTTTCCTGGGACGTGTTTTTGGTGACAGCGTTTGCGGTACTAGACGCGCCTCTGTCATTTTTTATCTAAAAAAAAAATATTTGTGTCTTAAAGTAGATGGATAAAACTAGTACTTATCGAGCCGAAATTTAAAGATTTAATTTTTTCGGGTCATGTCAGTCACTGGAATAAAACAGGCGATTTTCGCCTCAAAACTGTTTAGTACTTATGATGAAAAAAAAACTATGCCAGGTATCGAAAAAACGGCTCGATAATTACTAGATTATTGTGTGAAGCATAACTGTGTAAAACTTGATCCCCATCGGTCCAGTAGTTGCGGAGATATTTCTGGTACCGATTTTGAAAACACTGTTTCGAGTAAAACGCGTTTAAAGTTTTGAGTACACTTTACACTGAAATAACTGGTTTATTTTAAACTTACATGAAATCGTCGATTCCTGGGCCAAATGACGAATTTTCTTTAGATTTTGAGGCTTCCATTAGATCTTTTTTTTTCTGTGTCAACCTCATTCATAGTCAAACTCATAGTCAGATGACAAAGGCTGCGTCTACCTGCGCCCCAACCGTTAGTCGTTGCTCACCCGGTCGGCTACAAAACGCTATAACTTCGTCATTACTGCGAATTTCCTTATGAAATTTTTAGGGTAGACACTCAAAGGATAGTGCTTCGAATGAGCACCTTTTTGAAAAATCGATCCTTATGACCTACCCAGGTGTATGTAAGCCCGTAACTGGGGCAAGTTTCTTCAATATTTTGGAAAATTGAATTGAAGAACATTTTTTTATTTATTTGTACTCTTTTTTCGGTACATTTTGGGAAACCGATTGCAAATCAGCAATCCAGTTAATTTATTTTCTTTAAGTCAACTTCAAAATCCCTATAAATTTAAATATTTTTATTCACTTTCATTCCACTCCATAAGTTCGAAAAATTGCTTAAAGATTTAAGAAAGATTACAAAAAATTGAGCTGAAAAACATTTCTATCATCAGTATGCTTTTCTCTATATTTCGGGGGGCCGATTGCAAATTTGCATTTAAATTTATTTATTTTCTAAAATTCAACTTCAAAATTCTCATATCTCAAAATATTCTCAAACTGTTTCACTCACTTTTATTTCACTTTTTATTTTCAAACGATTCGGAAATGCCTTCAATATGAAGGATTAAATATAATATTGAATAACCGGTGTGCTGGTCTAGTGGTTAGCGTGCTTGCCTCTAAACCAGAACATCGGGAGGTCACAAGTTCGATTCCCAGTCTCGTAGTCACGAAGAAAAATAAATACGGGCGTGACGTAGCTTCAGCTGTACACAGATGTCACAGACACGGACCGGTACGTGTGTGTAACGTGTGTTGTATGCCTGTGTCCGTGATGTATTTCTCGACGAAACGCGACTAGCTCCGAAATTGGTAGGCGGCTGTATTGATATAGGTTTCCCGCAGTTTCCCTATACCCATGGCAGACATGTCACGGTGAATGCGATACAGAGGGGGAAGTCGGTTGCGGCCGCAAGGTAGGGAATACGATGAAATAAGACGAGCACGTAATAAGGGGAAGCACGACGTACGATGGAACCAGCAACAATAATATACATTAAAATATAATATTTAAAGTAAAATATTAAATATATATTAAAGTTTAATATGGAAGATAATATTCAATTTAATAATAAAATTCCTTCCTGTGGGTAGGGAGTAATAGGAAAGGGTTCAATTTGGGAAGGGCCATACGTAAAAAGCCGCAAGGGTATACATGCTGGAATACAGGAAAAATATTTGAAATTACAATGAAATTCCTTCCCCATTAAGATTTTTATTTTGCAAATCTTAAAAAAATGAAATTCGAAAACGTTTTTTTCATCAGTGCTCTTTAGCTCTGTACATTGCAAGGCACATCTTGTAAATTGACAATCAAGTATATATTTTTTAAATTGAAAGTTCGACCCCAAAATCCTCATTTCATTTTTAGAACCAATATGGTGGTTTTTCTCCTCAATAATCTGAAAACTTCGTAGATGAATTTGTCATCCTAACAATAATGTTTAACCCTTCGTGGTCACCCTGGGTAGAATCGACCCGTCGATAAATTTTTGGCATAAATATATAATAATTCCCGGCTTCGAATGGGACTGTATTCACCGTCTTACCTGGAGTTTGAAGTATCCTCATACCATAAAATTTACCCTCTTCACTTCTCGGAATAAATACCGTTTTTGGAACGCGCTCCATGCTATTATGTTTTTCCAAAGGTAGCATATCTAAGGAGTATCACGTCCAAATTTTAGGTAAAAATGTTGAAAATTCACGGAACTATGATTTTTTGAGCGAAAAAAAGTGTCTTTTTTGCGTTTTCACCTCTTTATGATTTTTTTTTAACATGCGTCATTTTCTTTCTTATAAACACATTTTTCGTACATCATCTAGAAAGTTCAAAACATGTTCCGTAATTTTTTGAACCACTTCGGACTGATAGTTTGGTCACAATATTTTTTTGAAAACTGACTGGGTAGAATCAACCCAAGTGTGAACACCGCGATTGAATTTGCAAGTGTGACCCAACAGCATATTCCACTAATAATTATAAACATTCGACGTGTATAATTTCTCGAACAATGTAAAAAATTACTAAAATTGAAAACTATTTTTCCTTTTTTTTTTGCATTTTTTTACTTTGGCGTGACGATTCACCTGCGTGAAATTCAGATTTTTTATCGAAAGGGTTACGAGAATGTAGTGCGAATTAT
Organism: Ophion ventricosus; assembly: GCA_963932345.1. Taxonomy (NCBI): domain Eukaryota; kingdom Metazoa; phylum Arthropoda; class Insecta; order Hymenoptera; family Ichneumonidae; genus Ophion; species Ophion ventricosus. The sequence continues at coordinate 17,304,847 of OZ010711.1, forward strand.
AATTGCGATTAGGACACCCTGTACATGTGCAATGTTATCTTTGAACAGTTGCATCAAAGCTTCATCCCGGAATGAGTTACGCAGAGTCATCACTGTTGTATCAAAGTCTATCTCGTATGGTGAGATATCACACGATATCGGGCTTCTCGAGAGCTGGATACATATATTTCTTAAAGGCTGGCGCGCCAAGCTTGGGAGCCCGCCGCGCCTCTTGGCATCCGACTCGACAAGAATGTCCTTTGTGGGTGGATGCAGCCATTGTGTGTGGATGGCCGTGCAGCATCCGTAATGCTCACGCACGCAAGCACCAACCGAGGCAATTGCCCCTCGCTCACTCACGCCTGACGATAAGTGGCTGTTTCTACTTTTTTATTTCCCTTCGATTCTTCTTGGTTTTTTTTTTTATCAATACGAGAGACTCGTTGAGTCGATCCGAATCAGCCAGATCGTCTCGTGCTGGAACGCTATGGAGAATATTATCTGAATATTATGAAATTGCCTGTACATTCGTTTTTTTTTGGTGTTAAAGTTTGCATGCTTGGAATAAAATGAGTATTTTTTCATATTTTTTTTTGTATACGAGGAAATACACGTATGGGAAAGAATTTCATTTTATTTCGATGGGGAAATCTTGAAAATCCGACGAATCTCAATAATTTAAATTAAATTCGAATTGAATAATTATTTAATCCGAACAAGTAGTCTATTTCTCTCACTGCAAAGTTTTTCATTTTTAGTAATTAGTAATAATTGAAATTAATAATAATTCGAATTAAATAATTATTCAGTTCGAGCAAATTGTCCCTTTCGCTTTTTATTTTTAGAAATGATTAAAAGTTCGAATTAAATGGTTATTTAATTCGAACAAAATGACTATATCGCTTAGTGCAAGGTTAACATTTTTTTCAATTAGTAATTAGTTGAATTATTACTAATTCCTCGAAATAAAAAAGCTTGCTGAAAATTTTGAATTATCTATTTCTCTCAGAGCAAAGTTTTAAACATGTTTACATTTAGTAATAATTCCAATTAATGATAATTTGATTTACGTTTGAATTAAATCGTGATTTAATTTGAGCCAATTGTCTATTTCTCTCATTGCAAGGTTGCTTATTTTTAGACATTAGAGTTTCTTGCCTCGTCCCACGACAGGTATTCGATATTCTCTATATTATTTAAGAATGAATCGTTAAAAATTCAGAGATACGGCTATTTTTGTAATGTGAACTTACGACGAGTACACGTATTTGGTACCCATACGCAAATAGTATTCTCGGCCCACTTATTCCGCGTCTTGTCCAACATATTTTTCCCTCATGCCGGAATTTACAAACAAGTGGACATTAATCTCGAGTCTTCCTTGTTGAAAAAAAATATTCGGAGGACGAAGATGACCAGGCACTGACAGTGAGAAACTGAACGCAAATCCGGGGTAAAATTAATACACGATGCGAAATTATTGCTGCCTGCTCAAAATTTCTCGCGCTTTTTGTTCTGTGGATAATGGCCTGCGGAAATATTTTAAAATATAGAATTGCCGAATTTATTCATAACGAAAGGTTGCATATATTTTCGTACATGAGCGAGTATTCTGATTTTGCGATATCGCGCGATTTTCATGTGGAACGAAACGCCGAAGAGAAATGTGAAAATGAATTGAACGATTCATAATTTCAAATCATTCGAGGTATTTTTGCACCTGTAGAGGTAAAACATCGCTTTGCAGATGAGTACACAAGCAAATTTTTCTTCACAACCGAAGAGGATCAATTACTAAAACAGAGTGAGACTCACAAAAAAAAGTAAAAAAATCATATTTCAAAATTAGCCATACCGAAAATCTATTCGATTCTTTTCAATTTTCAATTTTTTAAAATTAAAATAGTGCTGCATATATAAAAAAAAATCCAATCAATCTCAAGTTGATAAAAAAAAACACTTTTTATATCGACATAGAGAATAATTTTCAAAAACATACAATGCTGCATAAAAAACAATAACCTGCGGTTGATAGATTTGCAGCCTCCATAGTTCGTCTCCACCCCAAAAATGAATTTATTCAACGGCAAACACGTCTCAACGATTATTTTATATACCGACGAAATTCTTGACTACGCAATGAAAACCTCTTACCAAAAGCCTGTCATCACAAAGTGTTTCCCGAGCGAAAACTAGACGGTCCATTATCTCTGCGAAAATTCGTCCCTTTCCGCGATTCCGGTTCTCCGCTGTTCTCTGCACACACAGGGATACACACGCGCACATGCCTTCATACATAGATATATACGTATATGTATATATACATATAATTACAGAAACATCCTGAATAAATTAGCTACAGTCGTTGAACAATAACTTTGAACGAAGAGTATAAGAGAGCGACGGAGAGAGAGTATGAGAGAGAGAGAGAGAGATTCGGAACGGTAAAGGGTGAAAGGAGCCGGTGTGAGCTATACGCATAGCCAGACCTCTAGCTCTGCAATTAGTCATTCTCGTTGCTGGGTATGCCTGAAAGAGCGAGAGAGACGACATTCTGCTGGCGTTGCTACTGCAATATACTTGAAATGCATATATATATATATATATATATATAGTACACACCCCACAGGGTGATCCAAAATGGGTACCTCACTTTGGATGACAAATAATCAACGCATTTATCAATAAGTAGGAAATAAACTTGGAAAATTTTATGTGGAGGAATTGACCATAATTCGGTTTTCATATATTTTTTGCATCCTTCATTTTTCAATTTCTAATTATCAATTTTGAATTTCCACCGTGCTCTCCCAGACTTTTGCGTTTGAATCTCTTTACACTTTTCTGCATCGACCGTCGTGACTTATTACTGACAGTTCTTATTATAAACTTAGCAATAAACTTATTCCCTCTAAGTGTTGCCCACAGCTTATAACAATCCAACGATGCTTATTAGGAATGTACAGCCAAATGGAAAAAACGATCGGGTGGATCGGAAATCTTCGGGTTTAAAAAGCCTCGAGTTTGCCTTCGGATGAGTTTATTCTGAATCAGCCTGTAGACAAACGAATTTATTTTGTGGTAGCCTGTAGACGAGAGATTTTTTTTAATCAGCCTGTAGACAAACGATTTATTTTGAGTCAGCCTGTAGATGAACTAATTTATTTTCTGGCCACCTGTAGATGAAGAAATTTTCTTGAGTCAGCCTGTAGATCAACGATTTTTTTTTAGTCAGCCTGTAGACGAACGAATTATTTTTAGTCAGCCTGTAGACGACCGATTAATGTTGGGTCGGTCTGAAGACGAACAAATTTATTTTGATTCAGCTTTTAGACGAACGATTTTTGTTTAGTCAGCCTTAGACGAACGAATTTTTCTTTTAGTCAGCCTGTAGACGAACGAATTTTTGTTTTAGTCAGCCTGTAGACGAACGAGTTTAATTTGAGTCAGCCTGTAGACGAACCGAGTGCAACTAAATGCAGACGGGAATTAACTACAGACTTCCGTGAGACGGAGAAAAGGAAGAAAAGAGATGAATAATAGAGAGATGTACTTTGTGAAATTAGAGACTTCCGTACATCAGGTTGCTTTTAGCTTTCGACGCAGGGCAAACCTTTTCGATAATTCTTCGAGGATCGTTATTCCCTTGGCGTTGATACGAAAAACAAAAGAGCGGCGTGAAAGAATAATTCGAACACGCAAGGGATAGGAGGACGGTCTCGAATCGGAGAGATCGAGCCAAATTGAACCTCGACGTTCGAACCCGTCGGAGTTAGAATTTTTAAGTAGTCTTTACGGTTGAATAATTGATGCGGATCAGTTGAATAATTGATTGTACCGGGACGAAAATAGCGCTATTGCGAGGAGAGATGGACCAAAAACGACGAATAGTTTTCCTCATTGACACTTCGATCTTTTGCTTTCTCGTTGAAAGTGTGTTCGACGGTATTTCTTTTTTTGAGAATTCAGTCAAAATGTGATTCGAATATTTTAGATTATAATATTTCCCTCTATTCTTTCCATTATTTTTCGCACATGAATTTGATTTTGCGAAAATTGGAACGAGGGTTCAGATTTTGAGTGGGTTTGAATTTTCAATAAAATTTGTTCGCGTTGTAACTTTTTCAAAATTTGAGATCCGCGAATAAATGTTTGCTGCATAAGTAGTGATAAATACATACATACATAACATACAATACATACATGTAAGAGATGTATAGGTTTAGTTTAGCGGCACACAGCAATGAAATTAAGATTTCAAAGGCGTTGGAATTATTGAGTCTATGCATAATTCCGTAGCGAAATTCCGACAGATGTCGTTCGCAGTTTATATCTCCGCTTGAACATACGTCAACCATATGGCGTGTCGTATATTAAGTGAAAGCTGGAACTTGTGCTAACAATTTCAAAAAGTATCCATCGAGATCCGTGACGTATAGGAAGTTTAATTATATTTTGAACATGGAAGGAACAAACGCGTATTTCCGATGCATTTCGCTTTTTCATTTCCGAAAAGGCACAAACGCGTTGCAAACTCACAAAAAGATACGCGCTGTATACGGATAGAATTCCGTAAGCAAAGATGAGTGCTGGAAGTCGTTTGCAAAATTTCTTTGCGGAGATTTTGATCCTCAAGATGCTCCTGGCTCCGGTCGGCCAGTTACAACTGTTTCGAGATATTTACAGAATCTTGGTATGTTGAACAAACTGAGCGAAAAGAATGTAATGTACCGAATTTGAGCTTGCGATTTGCTGCTCAAAAGCCATCAAAACGATCCATTTTTAAAGCGAATGATTACTGGCGATGAAAAGTGGATTGTCTACAATAATGTCAGCCGAAAAAAATCATGGTCGAAGCTCAGGGAGGTTGCTTAGACGGTCGCAAAGGCTGGATTACACCCGAAGAAGGTCGTGTTTTGTATCTGGTGGAATTGGAAAGGAATCATCTGTTATGAGCTGTTGCCACCCAACAAAACGATTGATTCGACCAAGCACTGCTCACCACTGGCCAAATTAAAGCGAGCAATCGATCAGAAGCGGCCCGAATTGGCGAACAGAAAAGGCGTATTATTCCACCGGGACAACGCTAGACCGCACGTTTCTCTGATCACCCAACAAAAGTTATTAGAGTTTTGGTGGAATGTTTTTGTGCTTCCACTATATAGTCCGGACCTTGCACCTTCAGACTCTCAGCTGTTCCGGGCGCTACGGAATAGTGTGAATAATAAAACCTTCAGTTCCCTGGAGGTCCTCAAAAACCACTTAGATAACTTCTTTGCCCACAGATCTCAGGACTTCCATGAAGGAGGGATGACGAAGCTTATATACAGATGGCAGAAAGTCATTGAACAGAATAGAACATATTTAGTCGATTAAAATCTCTTTCTGTGGTTAATATTTCGCGTTTGAAATTTACTCGATTTTCGTTACGGAATTATGCATGGACCCAATAATTTTACTAATTTGAAAGTGACACGTAGGCTGGGGGTGTAATAGTTCCAGAAAAAAAATATAAATCGTTCAATTTTATTGTAGAAAATAAATTCGTGCAAGCCAGAAACTTGCACATTGCTTCTAAATTAGGTTTATTCCGCTTTTAAAGCTGACAATGTGCGCAATTTTTTTTTCACACAAAGTTTCTTCTCCAATTAATTAAAATTTGGAAGACAGACGGACTGACTATCCTCATCCTTCAGACTTATCCCCACGGCTAGTTTGGCAAAAAAGAAACTTTTCCACACCAATTTTTTTTTCTAGTATTCCCGTCTTTTTTAAATCAATTTTCACATTTCAGTTTTAAAATATTTTTCAAAAGTACGAAGGTACATCAAACGGCCCTCCGTTTAAATTATTTACTGATCAAAGACATTTAGAATAGATGAACGTGAGCTGGCTTCCCAGGATTGTTCCACAGCTCTCGGTCCCTTTCGAAACGTAAAAATGATGAATGATTTATTAGCAGGATCTACTCTGGTTGTATTCTATTTGTCAGAGAGCCTTGACAGCCTCGATACAATCCCTCGGGAATCATCGATGTCTCGAGGCCACTTACCGATATCCCATAAAGAAGTACACTCGATTTCAAAGCGGCACTCGAGAGTAACTTAGGACTAAGTGTGAAGGATTTGAAAGGCATGCGCTCGTCCCCGTCAATGGAAAACGTCACGTCATGGTTTCGATGAGCAAATAAAAATAGGTTTCAAGCTACGCTCGAAAGGATCACTCATATTTTTGTGTGAAGGCTTGTGACTGCATTATCGTTGACCTCCCCCCTTCCCCTTCTCTCTCTCTCTCTCTCTCTCTCTCTCTCTCTCCCACCAGCAAGTCTTCCAACAACACCAGAGTTTTAAATTCCGTACAGCTCATGGCCAAGTGCTTCCATTATTTTTTCTCAAACGCCTTCTTCTTTATCGTCTTTGGTTTCCCGAAGGTTGTTCAATTCGCGACAATCGCTTGGGCAATTGGCATGCCGAGACTGCCATTTTTTTTTTGCAGCTTCTCCAACGCACGTTCCGTATTCCACGATCGAGCGTCAAGGACTTTTAGGAGTTTCTTATGAAGCTTGTGTACGTCCCAGGAGCCACGAAAGGCTCTATACATTTTGCCACATTGATATACACGTTATAATCCGCCAATCGCAAATGTCCGTTGCAACGTTCCAACGTCTGGAGGACCTTCAGAATTTGTTTACCAAACATGTTCAAACAATAGGGAACATATATCATTTTTCTTTGTCGAGACGTCATGCGTACTCGAGGAATGCGATTGTTTTCAATGACATTTGCCGCTTCGATGAAGGAACGCTCGTTTGATTTATGCTTACGGGTTTTCAGCTAAGAATAGATCGAAGCTCGCACGGATTTCGTTGATATTAAAGTATACCAGTCATCATAGGGAAGAACCAAGTGTTCGGCTGGTAGAGAGAGAGAGAGGTTTCGAGAGGAAGAATTTTTTCGAGCTGCTTTCTCCAGCCCCAATTGCGTTTTATTCAAGATTCATTGGTGGAAGTCGAGATTGAGAAAAGCACGTTAAATATTGCATTTTTGGGTTGAAGGGGAAATTGAGCTTGGCAAGGGCTGAATGAACTTCAACCAAATGTAGAAAATATTGAAAATTAAATTTGGAGCCCTTGAAACGGAAATGTTTCAGCCGCTGGAAAAATATGATAACTGATCTCACTGCTCCTTGGCAGGCCAAGTTTCTCGTCATACTCAATAGAGTAATCCGTGTCTTGCTCCGTAATTTCCTTACTTTCAGTTCGACAAGTAATTAATTATTCCGATAAATGTGGTTGGCTGCCAGTGGAGTACATGTGCCACTGAGTTGTGGGGCGGAATGTGCCGTCTCTTGACATACAACCTATCACGACGTTGAGCTTCGAATGTAGTATATAATTGTTATTTTTATCATTGGACACAGAGGAGACGAGACGAAAAAGTAAAATGAAGGTAGTGACAAAGCGCGGCAGAATGTAGCGCGTTGAAAACGGATAATGAAAGGAGCGAAATGGACAATTTGTTGTCAAAGAAAGACAAGCTGAAGAAACGAAAGCCTAGGAAACAAAAAAAAATTGTCTAGCACAAAGGAACGATAACTTGTCAAGCTTGTAACTTTGTATTTAGCAGCAATGTTGACATATATAACGAGTGATATTATGGGTAAAAATGCAGAGTCATCACCTACACCAAATAAAAATCATTACAAAAATACACGAATAAGACATAGTCCCGAAAAGGTACATTGTACCCACCCGATTGGCTCTCTTCTGTCATTTATTTATCTTCAGTCGAATTATTTAAATACCTTTTAGGGCTTGCCTAAAGAACAATTGATTGCCAGCGGTACGTCTTCATCGTACTATTCAGGTGAGAGTACCAATAAATTAGAAAAAAAGGCCCCACTCTCCCACGTGTATATAAATTATCCTCGAATAACCAAAAACCGGAACGCTCGGTCGAAATTACGTGGGTCCATCTTTCGCTTTCCGCCTTCGTCATAGGACCAAGCGAGAGTGCTTTATCCTTTGAAACTCCGGTAACCATCGACATACAAGGACTCGCGGCGCGGAGAGGATTATTCGTCCTTTCTCCTTGGGCCTCGGCTGTGTCGGGCTGTTAAACTATCAAGGAGGCTCTCTTGCATACCAGACCACGGATCAGAGATAGACCTAACGAAGTGTAAGTTCGTAGTTTGGGTTTTAACCGCAAGCAACGTCCCTTTGTGGAATGACAAGACCAGGATTCTATCCGGAGAACATGGCCTTCTCGTTTCGCGGGGCCGTCTTTATCCACGTTATTCAGGAATTCCGTTCCCTCGAAGACTTTCCACCAACTATTCTACCCATTTGCTTCCCAGTTGAGGTCGAAAAACGACGTCTAAGTTTCAAAAGGCGACGTCGAAGGAGACGTTTGCGCATTTTTATTTAATCTTGCGGTTTATTTCTTCATTCATTTATTTTGCTCCCAGAGCTGACCATTTGAGTGAGTTCATTTTTTTTACACAAAGCCACCAAAATGTCATCCAAATGACACCACAATCGTCTTTAAAACACCTCCAAAGTGTCCTCCACGAAGCCTCCAGAATGTCATTCAAAATTCGATCAAAATGTTATTCAAAACCCTACCAAAATATTCTTCAAAACGGTTTAAAATATTATCCAAATAATCCTACCGCGATACTCGACTCCCGTACAAAAATTTGACCGTCCGTATTTAAAAAAAATGTTTATTCCACTCAATAAAGACAGTTATCCGAAATTAAAACTCCGCCAATTTTTTTCTAAGCCCAATTCTCCAACGTCTCCAAAAAAACCTGAACCAAATCAATTTCTTCTTCTCTGCAAATAAAAAAACCCCACAATCCTATTTTTGTCCTTCCATCACGGTAGCTCGCTACCCAAGCACCCGCTGCTTCGGGCCTAATCATTGAATCCCATCGATAAATCATTTTTCTGCGATTAATTCTCAGCCTTAGTGGCATGAAAAATGTGAGAAAAGTGTTGCAACCACCCCCTCCCCATTTCTCGGGCTCTGTAATTTACTCTGCCCATCTGATCCTCTCTCCTCCTGGATACACGTATAAAATTCTCGCACTACTGCCTCGCACAGGAAACTGGAAGCTTTCCAGACCCATTTATCCAGTAAATCAAACCGGTGATCCGTTGCTCTTTGTGTTCCTTTTTTTTATTCCTTTTTCGTTTCCACAATCATCCTCGCAAGGGGCACAATTTTCTCGTCAAAGGTGTTGGTGCTCACCTCCCCGACTGACTCTAATGGTATTCTTTTGCCATCGATAATTGTGCTATAACTTAAGGATAATCGCTCGGTCTCAAACTACCAGCGCTGTACTTTACGTGCGGTGCATTAGCCGGATTATTATGCAAGATCCTCGAGGCCTTCGCTCGTAATATTATGGGCGTTTATATATATATAATTGGGGAAAGGATATTTTGAACGCGTTACATCTACGTAATATTTGCTTTCAGCCCATCTGGCTGTTTTGTCCTGTCCTTAATTTTTTCTTTATCGTTGATTTTTGGGTCAGGACGATCCTTGTAGTGTCCTTTGAATGAATATGCTTACATTTATCCAATAGTGACTTTAAAGACATTGCGTTTTACACAATGTTGAATATTGAAACGATTGTCTGCTATCAGTACCATGCTTGAATTCGAATGTCTTCAAAATCACCTTTCCCCATATATACATGGTGACAACTGTAAGTTGGCCATGATTTTTTGAAGGGTCTTGCGCGGAGATTTTGCGACTAAGAAAAATATGATTTTCCATGGTTTTTCGAGTCCCCTTCGGAAAAAAATAAAGCGTAATTTTGTGATGAGTAGTCTTAGCCAGAATAGAGTAGGCGTTCTGGAAACAAATAATAATTCTATTTTGGGTACAGTAAAATGAAAATAATTCAATTCCGAAAACGAAACACTCTCAAATAACTCTTTTTGTACATTTCGTAATCGAAAAAATATTATCAGAAATGCATTCCAAAGTGGACAAAAAGAATTTAATTACACTTAAGAAAAAGTTTTTTTTTTCAGAAGCTTTTGTATCCAGAGTTTGATTATCTTCATTCTGGTAAGTTCAAAATGGAGTTCGATTTTTTGCCTAAATGCTCGATTTTTTTGGTAAATCCTGCTCGTCATAAAAATACGCAATACTTTTATTCGATGAGATCTTGAAAAACCAATAAATATCATATTTTTCTGGGTCGCAAAATCCCCAGGCCAGACCCTTCAGAAACACATGGCCACCTTATAATTGTCTCGAATTACAAAACGTATTCTCGCTTCTTACTTATGCGAGCGTTTATAACCGCACGAGTGTACAAATTTATTTCATACTACATAAAGCGCAAACGCGGTACGTGTGCGCTCCCGTGATCAGCGTGTACTAAAGTCATCGAGGGGCTATACAGATCTCAAAAGGTTACGGACTCGACGTTGAGATTGAGGACTCTTTGTAATGCCAGAAGCACTGGTTTTTTTTACATTTCTTTTCCTCTTGTTCTTTGCTTCTCTTTTAGTCTTGCTCTTTCTCTCTCTTTCTCTTTTTCCTTCTCTCGCTCCCTTTTTATCTCCGTCTCCCTTTATTTTTCTCTTCGTTCAAAACGCGCCATTCAGCTTCTCGACATTCCAGTCGAATGTCTTATTTTAAGGAGGCTTCGTTATGCAGCATATATCCCTCCTCCTACGATACTATAGATGGATATTTTTGCAGCACAAAGAAATCATGTTTTTCTCACCAATCCTGAGACCATTACCTCTCTCTCTCTCTCTCTCTCTCTCTCTCTCTCTCTCTCTCTCTCTCTCTCTCTCTCTCTCTCAGTCTCTTTGTCTTTCTTTGAAGTTGCAGATTTTTTTTCTCAGAGAACATGAGTATTTTTCCACTTCCCCTTATTTTTCGTTTAAAAGAGAGCATTCAAAGTTGATAAAAACGATTGTACCAGTTAGAAGCTTATATCTTGTTTCCTCATTATTTTCTCCCGTTCACGAGACGTTTTCTCTTTCTGCATATCTCTCTCTCTCTTTCTCTCTCGCTCGCTCCCTCCTCTCTCTCTCCTTGAGCCAGCGGCTTTGTCAATTTCTTTCACCCTGCACAGAAAGCTTTTCGACTGAGGTGCAATAATGAGGCAACAAACGGCGAGTCTCTAATTTGTTGCGTTTTTTTTTCATTTATTTTGAAAAAGTCAAAGGTGAATCTAGTAATTCTTTAACGGAATAAAAACATTCAACAGTATCAAAACGTTCTGCAAACTCAATTTCTACGCCCTTTTCGTTTCGATCGCTGTTTTCGTTGTAACAGAAATATTCACAACTTCCCAAAGTATCGGCACTTTTACCACAATCTACTGAAGATTCAGAGCTACTCGTGTATCAGGACTGGAGAAAAGCATGACACGAGAAAAAAGTGTAAGACCAGCTTCTGAAAAGGACTGATGAAAAATGCTGAACAAAAAAATTAGCTTTGTCGCGACGGATAATAAAGTCGCAAGAAATTCATCTCGAAGAATTTTTCTTCTTGGTTTATCGATCTCAGAGATGCACACACCGCGAGAGTGATGGACAGACGAAGAGAGAGAGAGAGAGAGAGAGAGAGAGAGAGAGAGAGAGAGAGAGAGAGAGAGAGAGAAAGAGAGAGAGAGAGAGACAGTAGCCGAACAAATTATCGATAGATATTGATCAGCAAAGGATGAAAAAAAAAACGTCCAGATCAATTTAGATAGCGTAAGAGAAACACGAATCACTGTCAGATGAACCCTTCTCGACCCTCTTAGCTAGCCATTCCCATCAATCACTGATCATCATCGGTTCTCCCATCGCGATGTATGTCCACATAAATATACATACACATATAAATATGTGTGTATATATATATACAAACACACACACACACGATACCACTTACGATCGATCGATGGCAACCGACAGCGAGACATTGCCGTAAGACTCTAATTGAAATATCAATTTCATTATTCTTTTATTCAAATAATGATGATAATAACGTGTCTACCGTATTCTCGTATTTATTGCGCGTTTTTTATATCGCTAATGGAGACGCGCGATTTTGGAAGCGTCGCTTAATAATTCAAGCCGTTCGAGTTGCCGAGAGGAAAAACCCAAAAAAAAGAAGTCCATGAAAAAATTACGACAACCAAAAAGATAGAGTGCGAACGAGAGGAGAGAAAAAGGCCACAAGGGATGCACCTTTTGCAGCCTTTTCCTCGTTCTATCTATTTTCTTTTTTGCCTCATTTTCCTCTATAAATAAATATATATATATATATATATTTGTGTGTGTGTGTGTGTGTGTGTGTGTGTGTGCGAGTTTGTGTGTGTGTGGCCGTGTGTGTATGTGCGCGTGTGTGTGTGTATATATGGATAGAACGATAACTCGAGTTATTGATAGTGGTGACGGAGGTTTTAGACGTCCAGGAATGAACACACACGAAGCGAGGTCCACGACAGATTGTAACTTATTGCCAGTGGAGTAGTACACAATATACGTGCACGTACAAGGCATTTCATGCCAATAAAGACTTTCATTTTCAGCATCTCGCATTCCTTCTTACATTTGTTTAATTTAAACTTTTTCCCGCATTAATGCTCTTACCGCTCTGACTAAGGTTTCAATTGTTTGGAGTTTTGGACAGTCCCAAAATGATGCGAGCTTAGAGTACACGGCTAGACTGGTCGCAAAATGGGATCTCTCGAAAATTAGAGGAGTCTGGCTTTTTTTCGCGATCCATTTTTGTCGTTTATTGTTTTGGTATTTTTATTTTGGGTGTTCTAAGTTTTGGTATTTCCTTTTTGGGTATTCTAAGGTTTGATATTTTATTTTTGGGTATTTTAATTTTGAGAATTTTAATTTTGAATATTTTAATTTTGAGTATTAATTTTCTTTATTTTGTCTTTTGGTATTTTATTTTGCGGTATTAGATTTTGTGGTATTTTAGTTTTTGTTTTTTTTTGTCATTTTATTTCTTGGTACTTTATTTTTGGGTACATTATTTCTTGGTATTTTGTTTTTATACAATATATAATGTTTGTGAGTGTGTGGAGGGACAGGGGGAGGGACTTTGGCATCAATCGATACATCGACGAAGGAGAGCGATATCTATTGAATCGGCCGAGGTGGCGCGGCCAGACTTGGGAAGAGGAGAGCTCGAGAACTCGTGTCGGACCGTAGGAGATCGCCAGTATAATCATATATATGTACAGGCTGTCTCAGATAAACTGTTACAAATTCATATCGCGATGGGTGGGATTATAATGGGAAAAAAGTTTCGGACAAAGGTTGTTTCGTTTTAAGAGGGATTATAATAAGGAAAAGATTTCGGATAAAAGTTGTTTCGTTCAAATTTTCATTCAGAATCTTTATTTGAATTTTATATTCTCGTAGTTTAACTCGAGAGCTTTTCAAATAACGATGAGCAAAACCCTTTTTCTATCGATTATTTTTTCAGTTATGAGACTTGAGAGTTACTAACAATATTGTAACACCCGAGTTGCATAAAATAGGGTAGGGAGGGGCATGTTGAGCAATTTTTTAATTATCGCCCTGTAATTCCTTAACAGTCTGCCGTATAAAAATGAAACCCAAACAAACCTACTTTGGTCAATAGGAAATTTGTCTGGGAAAAAAAGTTTGTAGACAAAATTCCCGTCATCTTTATTGTTTCACAGATAATCGCTCTCAAATGACTAAAGCCATATTTGCTCAACCGGCCCCGATGGTGGCGTAAGTTGATGGGGTAAGTTGAGCAAAGTAAGACTTGCATTAAAGAATCAGACGTATGCAACATGATTTGGTAAAATGCAGTAATTAGCGAACAGTTGCTTGTTAATTAGTGTGATTTTAAAACATTAACATTAATTGCAATGAACTTTGAAATATTTATTCTCATACAATGGCAGAAGAAAATCTTTCAATCACGTTTCTTTAACGTTTGCGTGCAAAAATAATGAAACCCGTGTTACCGTCTCTAGCGCCACTTGACAACCACGTGCGGTGGTAATTTTCCAGATATTTCGATTGCCCAACTTACCAGACTGCTCAACATGCCCCTCCCTACTCAATAATAACGTTCTTACCCATAGCGTTTTGAGAAGCTCTCGATGTGAGCTAAAAGAATCCACAATAAAAAGTACGCGTACATATTGGACGTTTCGAAGTTGACTAGCACATGACCGTGGCATTTATACTCAAGGTCAAATTGACATTGCCATCTTTTTACTCTCTTGAAACGAAAGAACTTCTATACAAAACATTTTTCATTATAATCCGTATTTCCTGAAATACGAGCTTGTAACGCTTAATCTGAGCCATCCTGTATAGTGGTGCTCAAAACTTGGAAGCCTGAAACGTCCGTCTCAAATTACGAATATCATCGAGCTCATTTGCATATACATGTCTCCACACGTGAATACTGTGGAGACATGGATTTTATGCCAATTTGATTCGCTCCATTGTCGATTGAGTATAGTCAGCCGGAAATTGGTCGACCGCCCAGTTCATCAATGATCCTTTCCTTCCATGCAACAGCAGAGCTTCCAGTCAGAGACTTTCTTTGGGCGATTTTCAGTTCGTCAAATGGTCCAGTGCCAAGTGGGACCGGGCGCAAGTGTCACTCCTGGTTTCGGGGCGCCAAGCGAAAGACGCACTTTCGGTATTAGGGGCACCTTTTGCTCCGTGCAGTTGCGAAGCTGACCGCTACGCTAGGTCAAAAAAATTCTTTGGCGATTTTCAGTTCGTCAAGTGGTCGCACCGTGCCAAGTCGCACCAGGAGAAAGACGTACTTCCGGTTTCCGGGGGATATTCTGCAGCTGCGCGTATTTGCCACGGCTGGTCCATTTTCGCAAGTATTTGCCGCGCTTGTACCCTGGATCATTGGTAGGATACGTTATGGGCGAACAGGGGCGAAACTCGAGCAGATTGCGTTACACCAATGTTGGCACTTGCTCAAAACCGTAGTCGTCGTTGTACTGTACTGTTCACCGTTCTCCGGTCCGCTTTAACTGTCATCGTCTCAACGTAATATTACAATTATGCAAATAACTTGGCGAACACGCGAGAGCCCAAATTGACGAGAGCTCGTCGTACATCGAGCTCCAGGTTGATGGGTCACGAGAGCCAAAAATTATACCCACGGCCCTAGAACTCCTAACTTTTTGTTTATTTATTGTTTTGCTTTGGATTGTGCTGCTGACGATGGGGAAGGTGCACAGTTGCGAGAAATAGTTTTATTGCTGTACTGGTTTGAAAAGCAGCTGTAGTTGCAACAAAAAAACTTTTTGTTCAAACGACGTTTCTACAAAAGCGGTGTTTTTCCAAGGTCGTAAAAACCGAAACGATTTTCATTTCTAGGTACAGAGGTATTTTCCAAGGTCAAACAAATCCAAACAAACGGTTGCCATTTTTAGGTACAAAGGGCATTTTCCAAGGTCGGACAAGCCCAAACGAACGATTGCTATTTCCGGGTATAAAGGGTATTTTCCAAACCCAAACAAATCCAAACAAACGATTACCATTTCTGTGAAAAACTATATTTTGTAAAATCAAACAAATCCAAACAAGCAAACGATTGCTATTTTTACAAATAAAAACATTTCTTTTTCAAAAACTTCTACGTATTTGTCCCGGTATTATCACTCAAATTATATAAATTTATGAAACTGAAGTTTGCTTGTAGGAATGCAACGAATTTCTTACATTTTTTTCGTCACATTCTGACTACCAAAATGACCGAATGTTTTTGAGGATCTTTTTAGGGATCTCTAGACTAATCCTGCAATAAAAATTCCAGATAATAATAAAAATAAATGAAAGAAAAAATCAAATTTTTATTGTATTCCACTCTTTACTCCCGTGACCATTTTCGATTTTTCCCTAAAGGCCCTCAAAAAAAACCCCCCTCATAAGTCCCCGGTGCCTCAATGAAGGTGCACTTACACGGGCAATTTTTTTATCAATAATTGCCCGGCAACAGTCGTCGGAGGTATGCCGGATGTAGTCGTGACGTCATACTTGGCCAATATTCCCCAGAATTGAGCAATTTTTGGTTGGCCGTGTGAGCGCATCTTAAGTAACTCCCCAAGTGAAGACCTCCGAGCTCCTGAATTACTCGAAATTGGCAAGTGAAATCGCATTACATTGACCGACGAGATATCATGGATAGTGCGAAATTAAATTATATCAAATGTACAAAAAAATAGAAAATTATATCATATTATTGCACATTGAAAAATTCAATTATGAGAAATTCTTGATGACGTCGTGCCCGCGTTAAAATAGCTGTAAACCCGAACGATTCACAAACTAACGATGTTTCCACAGATTGACTCTACAGCGCAGATATTTCGAATCCAAAGTGTCGCGGGATGATGTGATGGACCTGTACGAGTGTAACCGCGACTGTGCTCTCGCGTCAAATTATACAGTGTGCAGCGGATTATTCCGAAGTACATCGGGAGTATACTGCTAATACACTTCATGCGCGAGTACGATTAGATGGTCCTTAGCAATGCATGCAGTCTGATTGCTACAGTAATTGTCACAAATTACGCTACCGGCCAATTAATGTCGTGCAGCAACGTGACCCTAAATTGCCTCGCGTATAACGTTATATACGTATAGCTATCGCCTCAATAGAGCTTCAGATCAGTCACTCTACTCCCCCTGTACCTATAATATTGTATTGTTACTAACATTATGAAATTGGAGTATCTGCACTTTTTCCAGCCGGCAGCTTTTTCCGGAAGCTTCAATATTTAAGAACAAACGTTACTAAAATTTGCCAGCACGTTTGATTAGTATTTTTATAGCTCAGGGTCTCCACCTTAATTTGCAAGATTTGGTAAAAAATTACAAAAATTGACCGAGTTCGGATGATTTTTTCCGAACTTTTTTCATCTGCGTTTTTCTGCCCTCAAGTGCATTTACCCTCGATATAGATAATATATTTGTATAGAAAATGTGTTTTTGTGATTCGCTCGTAACTTGATGAGAATGAGAACTCACCGATGAGAATCTCGAGATGGACTCCGACTGCCGACAAAATCGCGCACAAGTGTACACGGCTTATGAGAATAGTGGGAAAGTTAATGACAGAGGAGGAGAGGAGAGGAGATTCTGAATCTGGGAATAAAACGACACAGACACACACACACACATCTATACATATAAAACAGTTTCATGACTGATTGACTGACATATAAACGACGCACAGCCTAACCCCCTGAAGATAGAAACATGATGGAAGATATGTTCCTCAGAAGGTGTAGAGGTGCACTAAGCAGGGATTTTTCGAAAATCAACTCCGAAGGGGGTAAAATGGGGTGCAAAATTTGTACGGAAAATTGTATTCCTTGCGTGTATCAACTTGAAACTTGATATAAATATTTTTCAAAACAAATAATAAAACTCATATTTTAGAATTTTTTTAACAATCCTTAATTGGGGGTGCAACGGGGTGTTGAAGTTTGTAAAGGAAAATCGAATTCTCTGCTTTTATGTCAATGAAATTCGGAAGATATGTACCTTAAGGATGTAGTCTGGGGTCCAGGCCCATTTCGGAAGCTTATTTCAGATTTTTTTTTTATAAAAAAATAAAATACAATCATTTTATTTTTTTACCCGTTTTCATTGACATCGTAAATGATTAAAAAAAAAAAAAAAATTTCCTTAATTTTACACAGTTTTATAATTGTGTTTTCAAGTTAAAGTAGACACGTTTAAATGAAGGTAGGTGGGTGGCGCGGATGATTACGGCACTTAGAGTCATCTGAAACTAAAAAAGTAAATTGATTATTGTTCTGTATGTTTGCGGCTGCGTCCCGTATTAGATATACACATTTTTATTAATAAATAACAAAATGACGGACTTGTAAAAAAAATTTTAATCGAGATTTTTTTCGTTTAAAATCGGTGAAAAAAAGTTTCACCGATACAAGTCGAGGGTCGAGGGTCGAGGGTCATCACTTCGAGCATCTTCTGTAGGTAGACCCAAACCAAGGTTAGTGGATCCTTTGAAAGTGGTATTTCGATATTTTTCGATTTTTCGACTATTTTCATACTTTGCGTGACTAGAATGACCTTGTGTTGTAGGTCGCTGAATTCGTCTTAAAATCGGTAATAATGTCATCGAAAAAAAATACATGGTTCCGTTTAAAAAAGTGGAGTTGACCTTGACGTAGCGTCAGCGCCTCCACCGATAAAAAAATAGGGTAGTCCAGTATGGCGACCTTCTCGAACACTGAAACTTTTGTCTGAAACATTTTTGGATATGATCAATAGTTTGAGTGCTATTGCTATGTAACACTTTATGTGCCTTACCTTGTATATATTAGATGAAGTAAAAAGTGCTGAGCGTTTTTTCGCTTTATTTCGACGATGAAATTAACATAGTTAGGATTATCCGATTTAAATCAAATATGCGCCGTTTTGTTCGATAACTTTTGTCCATTTTGAAGGCAATTTCATAATTCCGCGATTGAAGAAGTCCTCGTCCCTATTGGTAAAAACATGACCAGCTCATTTCCACAAGCCTCTCTTGAGGCCAGTTTTGTACCATCAAGAAAATTTTGCAAATGCTTGAAAAGGTGATAATCGCTTGGTGCCAGATCTGGACTATAGGCGGGTGCGATAGAACCTCCCATCCAAGGTCTCGGAGCTTCTGGCGCGTCGTTAAAGATGTGTGCAGCCTGGCGTTGTCTTGATGAAATACAACACCCTTCCTATTGGCCAATTCTGGCCGCTTCTGGTCGATCGCCTGCTTCTATCTAGTCAGTTGTTGACAGTAGAGGTCCGAATTGAGTGTTTGGCCCGATGGAAGCAGTTCATATTGGATGATTCCCTTCCAATCCCACCAAACACACAACAAAACCTTCTTGGCCGTTAATCCGGGCTTGGCGATCGTTTGGGCCGGCTCACCGCGATTAGACCACGATCTTTTTCGGCTGTTGTTCTCGTATGTGACCCATTTTTCATCGCCAGTCACCATCCGCTTAAAAAATGGGTCGATTTCGTTACGTTTCAGCAAAGAATCGCAGGCATCAATTCGGTACAAAAGGTTCTTTTGCGTCAATTCGTTTGGCACCCATATATCGAGCTTCTTTTTGAGACCAGCCTTATGCAAATGATTCCAAACGGTTTTCTGTCTAATCTTCAGTTCCTGGGCAATGGAATAAGTGCTCACATGTCGGTCCGACTCAACGATTTCCATGATTTTATCGACATTTTCGACAATTGGCCTACCAGAGCGTGCCACATTTTCGATGTCCATATTACCAGAACGGAATCGTTGGAACCACCGCTTTGCTGTTGCATTCGATACTGTATTGGGTCCATAAACAGCACAAATTTTTTTGGCCGCCGGCTCCGCCTTTTCATCTTGGTCTTAGTGGTACTGAAGAATGTAGCGAATTTTCCCTTTTTTTACCTCCATTTTGGAACGCTGTAACACACAACTGGCTTTACCAAACACAAAACTGTCAAAGAACTTTTTTTGAAGCGTAATGTCACCTTTAAATCGCCGTATAGTATGACCCGATGCGATGTATACATCGTGAGATATGGCTCACTAAAGACATCTAGCCGAAAACGCTCAGAACTTTTTACTTCACCCAATATATATATATATATATATATATATATATATATATATATATATATATATATATATATATATATATATATATATATATGGGGGATTTGGATACGAACATATATAAAGTTGCGATGAATCCTCACAGTTGGAGACTTTATCTACTAATGTGGGACGCGTGGAAATTCCGATTAGGAGCTGAGCCAAGTTAACTTCTGGCTTCTCTTCTATACTTATCCACTGACACATTTGCACCCTAATACACATGTGCACTTTTGTCATCTTCTGCATGTGTGCATATATATATGTGTGTGTGTCTGTGTGTGTGTGTGTGCGTATGTGTGTATGAATACGAATGGTATAAATGCGACGATCGCGAAAGCTCAGGGGGGCTCGGGTGAATTTGGGAATTGCGGATGAAAATGGAGCAAAGGAGAATGAGAAAGGTAGACGAAGAGCATGAGAGAGAGGTGAGAGTGGGAAAGAGCGAAGCTCGATAGGAGTGTAGCGATGAAGCTGGAAACGTGTTTTCGTTTCTGGATTCTCGCGGGAGGTGCGGGGAAGGGCGGGAGGGAGAGGAAAAGGATAGTAACGAGAGGCCTTGTCTCAAAATCAATTACCTCCGAAGAATCGATGGCTAGTAATCCCGCGTCCATATGCATTGATATATAGATACATGGGTGCTTTCTTGTCGAATTGTCGCGACCCTGGGCCCTCGTACAATGAAACCGAAAGCTCATTCGAGCAGATGGGAATTTGAAGAATTTTCGGGCAACGTTCTTTTCTCGATAAACGCAACGGAAAACTGGTCTACTCAGAGTAATAGCATCATTGGCATCTGGTCGATAAAAAATTACATACAATGTTTGCAATTTTTACAAAACATTTTGTAAATTTCAAGTTCTTGACTTGAAAACTTCTTTTGGTGTCTTATGACAACATTTTACATGAATAGTAGGAGATTCTTGATACGTTGAAAAATTTCGCCGCACATTATTTTTGGCGATTTTTTTATTGCCGGACACAATTTTTTATCAAAACATGCAATATTATATAAAAAATCGATATTTATCGATTTTTCTGAAACAAATCTTATTGGGGATACAAATTATTTTAAATTTTTGTTGCAGGTAAAAAAATTGAGAATCCTTGCCACCCGTAGCTTCAGTAGCGCTATTTTGTTAAAAAATCTTGTGAAAAAATTTGTAAAGATAGTCGAAGATATGTGGAACAATGGCCACTGAGCGGAATTTTCTTTTTATCAACTGGATATCCATAAAAAATTGTCGATATTCACCTTTTTTCCGAGCTTAAGACTGGTAGTCACCCTTGATTCCATGCGGAATGTCATCTACAAGGAAGAGTGAGTAGGGGAGTAGCAATCGATAGGTTCGATTGTCTCTTCATGGTCGAAGTTCTCGTCTATTCGCGTGCTCGCCGCAACGTGGTGCAAGGGGCGGTGGGGGGGGGGGGGGGGGCACCGATAGTAAAAGGAGCGAAGGGAGGCGGGAAATGCCTTCCCTTCGTGTACACTCTGGGAATCTTGTTATCGGTCTCTCGCGCCTTGGCGCGCGCTCTCGTTCGCTCCGTTCCTGGGCGCGCGCGCGCCCGTGGCCTTACTCGCTTAAGAGTAGCGCGAGCTTCGTGTTTGGGTTGGTACACAAGGGATGGTACGATATGGAGGGATGGTCTGGGATGGTGGGGTGGAGGGATGAGAGCTCTCCACCAAGGCGAAGAAGAGCTTCGCGTGACTATGTGAGAGGAAGATTGTTCAAATAGTTTGAAGCCTAGAGCTTGGTGCACACATATATGTATGTAGATACATATAATGTAGATACACTTCACGTTTGCTGGGTAAAGTACCGAGAGCGGAGCTCAGCTGTTTGGAGCCTTCGTCGTGAGAGACATCCGCGACGAGGACCAATTTGTACTTTGTTGCAAAACCTCTACGTTATTTACTCTACACTTTTTCTGTTCCTCAATCCACCCCCGCTCTCTCTCTCTCTCTCTCTCTCTCTCTGTCTTTCTTTCTCTGATGTCTTGATTCTGCTCTAGTTTTGTATCGTCTCGTACACCTTTGTGTCCTGCCTGATACGATAGTGCATTTATGAGTGTATCCATATATATAAATATATAATGGAATGTCTTCAAAATTCCCTTGCTATGTATGTACACATATATACAGGGTGGACCATTTAACGTGACCACCCCAAATATCTCCGTTGCCTTTAGAGTGACGAAAAAAATGTCACGAGGTAATTGAATTGATTTTGAAAATTAATTTTCGTCAAGGTCATAGTTTTTGCGTTCTCAAGGTCATTAATGGTTTTTCAAATGGGAATATGTTTTTTTTTTATTAAGATATTGTAGCTGATATTCAGACGAATCCAATGACCTATGATATCATGACCTTGAAATGATTTTTCACCAAAATACACTTGTAAAAACGGGAAATCGTGATGGTATTGACAATAAGAATATCCGAATATTGTAAGTGAATTTTTTGTGCAGAAAATTTTATGTAACAAATGTTCGAAGTGATGGCCATTAACCTCGACACATTTTTTAAGACGTCGGATGAATGATTCTCTTGACCTTCGAATAATTTCCAGTTTCTCTGCTTGACTGTACAATACCATTTTCGATACGGTTATTACATGTTACTTTGGATGGTTACACTTGTCTACTGATTCTAATATTGGTAGATGATAAACATTCTTCACTCTACTACAGTTTTACTACGTTACAATGCCAGTATTTACAAACATCAGAAAGATCTCCGACTATTGACATTATTGTATCCGTTGGATAACCTGCGCCGCTATCACACCAGAAACTATTCGAAGGTCAAGAGAATCATTAATCCGACGTCTTAAAAAATGTGTCGAGGTTAATGGCCATCAATTCGAACATTTGTTACAGTAAATTTTCTGCACAAAAAATTCAATTACATTATTCGGATATTCTTATTGTCAATACCATCACGATTTCCCGTTTTTACACGTGTATTTTGGTGAAAAATCATTTCAAGGTCATGATATCATAGGTCCTTGGATTCGTCTGAATATCAGCTACAACGTCATAGTAGAAAAAAAACATGATCCCATTTGAAAAACCATTGATGACCTTGAGAACGCAAAAACTATGACCTTGACAAAAATGAATTTTTCACCACTGTATCAGCCCTTCGAAATCAATCAAATTACCTCCTGATATTTTTTTCGTCACTCTAAAGGCAACGGAGATATTTGGGATGGTCACGTTAAATGGTCCACTCTGTATAGGGTGGCCCAAAAAGTGACGTCCAAAAGTAAAATCTAGATGACTTGTATCAAGATCCTAGAATGGCCTTAGGCCACTCTAGGATTTTTCAAAAATCGTTTTCTTTTGTTAAAAGTGTACGTTAGTACCTATAAAATTATATTCCAAAAGATTGAGGGTGTGAAAAATCTCTAAGTACTCGATTTTCGAATTCTATCACAACCCCTCTTGATTCATGTCATGACTTTCTACTAATTTTAAACGCGTTTATCTCATAACTACATTTTTCAAGTCGGCCGGACCCATAACTCAATCTAATTTCAACCGATTAACTTGAAATTTTAACTGCATATTTAGAATTACAATTTCTGAGGCACTACGTAGGATTTTTTATTATATTGCATAGTTCCTTTTTTATAAACAATTTTCTGACGATTTTCTCATGGCGTTTTATACTTTTTGTTTTAGAAATGCGCCATTTTGACAAAAAACAATATATAAAAAAAAATCCTACGTACTTCTATAGCTATTCTTATATATAATCGAAAAAACTTTAGTGTCCCATCATAACTCGAAAATTATAGGAGCTGTTGGTCCGACCGTTGACCTTCCAGAAATAAAGGCGTCATCGGAAATATCTTCCAAAAATAAAAGCGTAACGTAAGAAATGAAAACAGCGATCAAACAAGTGTTTACAAGTCGAGGGTCATCACTTCGAGCATCTGTAGGTAGACCCAAACCAAGGTTAGTGGATCCTTTGAAAGTGATTATTCCGATATTTTTCGATTTTCGACTATTTTCATACTTTGCGTGACTAGAATGACCTTGTGTTGTAGGTCGCTGAATTCGTCTTAAAATCTGTAATAATGTCATCGAAAAAAAAATACATGGTTCCATTTCAAAAAGTGGAGTTGATCTTGACGTAGCTTCAGCGCATCCACCGATAAAAAAAATAGGGTAGTCCAGTATGACGGCCTTCTCGAACACTGAAACTTTTGTCTGAAACATTTTTGGATATGATCAACAGTTTGAGTGCTATTGCTCTGTAACACTTTATGTGCCTCACCCTAAATATGATTACTCCCGTTTTTGTTTCTATGTCGGCTTTGATTTGTTGAGAAATCGATCGGACTGTTCTATTTATTTACACGGAGAGCTCCGTGTCGGATCCTCCAACAGGAATCCAGAGCAGAGGCCCCTTAGTTTTGGGTTAATATGAATCAGTAACACAGTGGAGTGACTGTACGAGCCCGAGTACTATTTAAGTTAATGCTTTCGCAGCGTTTACCCAGATTAGGGGTTAGGGGAGAAAGACTCGTCGTCACCCCTTCCGCAGAGAAATCGCTGGATCAGAGTTTCGAAGACTTCATCGTATGATCATGGTGATGAATCGTGAAACGTTGAAAAGACGACGTGATTGTATTTTCCAATTAGTTGCAAAATCGTATGGGGCATAATTTTGGAGGCAGTTGAAGACGCACGTTTGGTTGACGCGAGGAACATCTTGAGCGACGTCTTAAAGGTTTACGTTGCATCACATTACATTACAGTTTGAGCGTACGAGATGATTGCGTGACCCGAATTCGCGAATCTTGTGTGAGTGCGCTGCAAGTGTGCAGGAAAAATGATGGAGGAACGAATGTCCTCGTCGGAATTGTTGGTGGAAGAGTGCTGGTGGAAAGCGAGAGAGAGAGAAAGAGAGAGGGAGAGAGAGAGAGAGAGAGAGAGAGACCGCTAATTAATTTATGCGTCATTGTTGTTGCAGTGATACGCGCAATAGAGGAAAAGCACTCACCCCTCTCTACACACCGACATTTATAAATTCATATAAATGTATTCAACACAGGAAATTCAACCAATCTCATTCCCCGCTTTGATTTATTTACATAGACCCTTGTAACACATATGCTTCGCATGTCGCGCAACATGTTCCCCCACGTGTGTACAGGGAGGAGTTGGCAGCAATTTGGCCCACCGGCTGACTTACAATTTGCAAGGTTCGGCGTTACAATTTATTCAAGTGTACAGCACAGCCTGGACTGGTTCGCTTTCGAGTATTGAGGCAAGGTAAAAAGACCAGTGAGAGAAAAAAATAACTTGGCTTTTCTTGACAACAGTCAAGAAAAGCCAAGTACGAAGAAAAATAAATGAAGCATTTATCGGAAAAACTTAAATGGGTTGGATGGAAAACAGTGTGGAGATTAGAAACGATAAAGTAAATGAAAAAAAAAACAAATTGCCAATATCAATTGGTGATCATTTGGAAGGCAATTTTTCATGAATTCCCTATGGTTAGCCCTAAATCCCTATGCATAAGGAATGACAGTTGGGGTGACGGGAGATTTGGTAAACCAGCGATACGGATGCTGTTGATACAAGAGAAATCCATGAAATGGGAAAAAACCACCAGGGTACACGACGATGACGCGGTCTGTCTGGCAAACAGGATCACGAGGTGTCTGCGCGAGTATACGTGTGCATGAAGGAAGCCGCGCCCTCGGGATGGAATATGGCACGAGAGAAATGTGAAAATGAATATAAAGATCGACAGGGAAACGTCCGAGAAGAGAAAATCATAAACATCCACGAAGAATACATGTTGCCGAAGTTGACGCAACCCGGAATAGAGAAGATAAGAGAAATATGGGAAAAAACGTCACTCACTTTATAAAAAAACCTTCGACGTTCCTGAGAAATAAATGTACATCAATATTCATGAGAAATGTACGATGGTGAAGTATATTTATGCGTGTATTATTTAAACGATAGTTTTCTTTTGGTTTCAGGACTTCGCGGGACATCGTTGAAGTGCCAATGGAAATGATGAGGACGATTTGATATTGAATCTTCTCGCAATCGCCAATATTTAAGGTGCGGTCAATGTCCAGATGCGGTAATTATTCGTATCAAGGAACGTTGACCCGCATCAACTGCGATGGGTGACCGATGAATCTCGCGCTGGCCGAGTGCTGACCAACGACTCACCCGCTAGTCGTTGTGAGCAATGTGAATCGCGCACTGGCGGGCTAGTGATCGATGAGCCGCGCGCCGGTTGACTACTGACCGATGAGCTGACCGCCGGCCGATTACTGACAGCTGAGTCGTGCATTGCCATACAATGAACTGACCGTCCTGACGTGTGCCAGCCAACTACTGAGCGCAAGACAATTTTACCGAGTATCATCTACATCTGATTTCATTGACATCTAAGACTCCGTAAATTCGAAAAGTAGAAGATTCTAAAAATTCTAAAAATAGGAGATTCTAACAATTCTAAAAATAAGATATTTTAAAAATTCTAAAAAAAAAACAACCGGAGATTCTAAATATTCTAAAACTAGGAGATTCCAAAAATTCTTTAAAAAAATGGAAGATTCTAAAAACTCTAAATATATTCAAATAAAAATGGGAAATAAGCATTTTTTTCTACTTCGTATTTCAATCTCTTCGGCAAAGCTCTCGCCACAAATTTGCCCATTGCTTTTTCCATAACATTTTCCGAATCGCCTCGTCAACGTTGTGCATCGCAACTGCCCTATGTATTTTTATACCATCGTGTGTTTTTTTCGCGTCACAATCTGACCAATATATACGTTGATAGTTGAGTTTGTGTATGGCCCGATAAAATCTGAAACAACGTTGGCCATCGTTATCTCGCAGTCCACGTAGGTATCTACATATATATATTTACACTACTGATGCTATTAATTTTGCGGTCGGCCGAAATTGAAAGCACTTAATCGATCGGGAAAGCCGTCGGATTTCTCCATTAACTATTGGGATTAAGAGTGGGTTGAGAACGGTACGCGAAAGAGGGTTGCCTGAAAGGACCTGCTGTACACGATTCGTGTTCCTTGCCTAGAGCGTCGGAGTTCCATGTGAAAGCGCACATTACTATCTATACAAATATACACACATACTCACGCACACACACATATACGTGCATCCGTATACACCCTTGGAGACACGTGTATTCGGAACTTCCGAGCATTTCGTGAAATCGAAATCGAAATCGTATGTACGATCGATTCCGGTTCAATAGAAATTGGAGACTACGTTCACGTGTTCTCTCGTATGTATTATATTTGCATGATGTCGAGGTAAATGGAATGGCACAAGACATTCAAGCATGGATATACATTTATACATATACACACAGACATAAACACATGTGTATGGGGCATTCCACGCCAAATCGACCACTTACCGGCCCGACCCTTTTCGATTTGGCTGAAACTTTAATATGTTATTGTTTTCATCTTAAAACACTTCCGTGATTTTTTTCAATTTTTTGTACATAATTACAAATACGTAGTGATTTTTTTTTAAATCGCCCGTTTTTTAAATAAATGCTCATAACTTTCTGAAAAATGGACCGATTACGATCTTGTTTTCAAATTCTTTGTTTTGAAATTTTCTTAATGAAATTTTTGTCTAAATAATATTCAAAGTAATCTTCGACATGATTTTTTAGTTTTTTTGTAAAAAAAAACGCGACTTTTTTCAAAGAACTCCACTTTTGATTTTGTTATGGTAAAAAAAACATGATGAAATTAGCACTGCCGCCAGACCCATCGTGGTAAGATTTTTCTTTCTATTCTTATTCTAAATTGAAAAATTTGTATTCTTAATTTTTTCCAAATATAGCGGTTTTCTATGATGCAATAATGTCCTTTAATAAATTCTATGGTTTTCCAAAAAAATGCAGTTTACTATTTCAAGAGATTCAAGAGTTCACAATTTATATAAATTATTCAAACGTCACAGAAATAGATAAATTCATCATTAAATACTATTAAACAATTAATTGAATAATTATTTACTTCATTCCCCATTAAATAATCCTTTAAAAATAATTTATTGTAGCATAATTGGAAAACTTTTTGAGTGAATTAATATTATACGCAAAGTATTGAGTATGATAGAATTAACCATTTAAATTATTATATTACCATAGAAAATAGCTATATTTGGAAAAAATTGAGAATAAACATTTTTCAACTTAGAAAAAAATAGAAAGAAAAATCTTACCACGATGGGTCTGGCGGTAAAAAATACTAAATTTATTATATATTTTTTACACAAAAAATTAAAAATCAAAAGTGGCGTTCTTAGAAAAAAATCACGTTTTTTTACAAAAAAGCTAAACAATCATGTCGAAGATGACTGAATATTTTTTAAATATTTATTTTTATAAAGAATATTTCGAATCGAAGAATTAAAAAAACGATCTTAATCGGTCTATTTTCCAGAAAGTTATGAGCATGTGAAAAAAAACGGGCGATTTTTTAGAAAATTCACTACTTATTTGTGATTATGTAAACAAAAATTGAAAAAAATCACACAAGCATTTTAAGATGAAAACAATAACATATTAGAGTTTCAGCCAAATCGAAAGGAATCGGGCTGGAAACTGGTCGATTTGGCGTGGAATGCTCCACATATATATACGAGGGCGATTCAATAAATACCCCTGTTTGAAGACAGATGGCATTGATAAAGCAATTTGGTGTTACCATCTCGTGCTGTCATCTGTTAAACGGCACCGAAACAAATTTGACACTGATTCATAGGTTAGTTTAGATTTAGCAGCCATTTCAGTAAGTATTGCAAAGTATTTCGCTAAGATGGAAAATGTTCCGGGATCCGATCAGAACTTAGGTATTCTTAAGAAACTTCTGTACCGGTAAAGGGCCTTTTTTCCTCATTAGCATCACTCATATTCATCAGCTGCGCCTGATAACGCTTAGCAGTCATGGTTTGCCCCGGTTTGAGCGTCTTATAATAAATTACGCTTTTGTAATCCCACTAAATTCACAACAACAAATTTTCCCGTGGATGTTTGGTTTTGCAGTGCTCGATGACGGCTCCCCCGGGTAATCCCGTGACTTCCGTCTCTTAGGAACGTCGTATAATATCCACTTTTCCCCAACTCACCCAACGACCTTCCTTTTGTATCCTCCCAAGGTTTTTCACCGTACGGAAAAAGCTTGTTACGTTATACCAAGAGTATTAGCAAGTTCCTTTTGAGTTTGGAATACATTTTTGTTAAGTAAGTTCTCAAACTCCTCGTCCTTAACCTGTTTTGGTTGTCCAGGACGTTCTTCATCCTGAAGATCAAAATTTCCATCCCGCAACTTTTGAAACCGGTTGTTACATGTGCTATAAGATACAGCATTCTCTCCAAAGGCCGAACAAATCATTTCTTCTGCTTCTGCCGCACTTTTTTTTAAGTTGGAAGGCGAAAAGAAGACAGTGCCTCAAAGTGCTGCTTGTCAAACGACATCGTTATTTACTATGTTTCTTCACGTTGGGTTAATCAGACCATAATCGGACTAAGTGGTTTGATAGCCATAGATGGTGCTTCGGAGCGCCCTGTATAGCGGGAAAATTTTTCATTTCAAATAGGTGTTTTAATCAATTTAATCTAGGGGTCGAAAATTAATTTAAACACCTAATATATCATGTAATTATATATGCCGAATCACAAGCCACCCGTCCTGTCAAACTCTAAAGATTCTCTGATCAATATATATATATATATATGCGTATGTGTGTGGGTGTCTCTTCATGGACAAATTCAAATTCAACGCTATGCTATTGCGCGATAGAGACGAAAACTGAAGCCAGACTAGGAGCCCTGTGTGATGATGGCCCTGTGTGTAATTCTCATTACGGACACATTGGATTTTACCAGCTAAGCATTATGATGTTGCTGTAGTGGATATTGCTTGAGTATACATGTTCGTACGTGGGCGTACGCATGCTGAAAATTCTGCCTTCGACCCGAGGCTTTCCGATATCGATGAATATGCCTTTCAGATCAGATCACATTTTCGCCGATCCTGGTAGAGTTTCCCCCAAACTCTCGCAGGCGTTTTTTACCTTCATTGGATCGATATCACGCAATCCACCGCGGGTGAATAGTTTCGGATCGATCCTAATTACACTTTATTGTTCGACGTGAATAATGCCAGATTAGCACACACACACACACATCACAATAGCGGAAAATCATAGGAGTAAGAGAAGGAAAATTAGACGAAGAAAGGTAATAAAATCTATAATGATTAAAGTAAGAGTTGTTAGAGAAAAGAATTTTTTTTTTCTCGTCACTTGTTTGTAAGGGCAACGGTAGTCACGTGGCGAAGTCTCGAATCGGAATTTTCGATGGTAATTAGTGTATAGCCTGATCGCAAGGACAGAATAGTCGACATTTCATGTAATTGCTCACCCGGCGAGATACTAGCTACCGCTTGCTGGAGTCTGGTCCGAGAGTTAATGCGGTAAAATTAAATATTGTATGCACATATAATGTGGATAAAATGTACGATCGCAAAGTCCACTTTAAATGCCACGTCTCGCGGCATTGTCGAACGCGTTGAGAATTGGAAAATAAGAAATAAATATTTAGGGAATAGGAAACAATTATATTTATGCAAGGAGGGATGAAAATGCAAATTAAGGGGGGAAGACCATTTAGAACGTCAAAAATTAGAGGTTTTTTATTTTTTTTTCAGGAAAATAATATATATGGAAATGTGTAACTTTGTGTGTGTTTCATTTAATATTTTAAGTATGTAAACATATTTGTTTTTTCTTTCAATGCAAATTGCCAGTCGTGACCATTGATGTTCAGAGGAAGTCGCTGAAAAAGCTTCCGCACTGCTGGAGTTCTCCCTCACGCTGTAATTGTCTGAAACA
This sequence comes from Ophion ventricosus, assembly GCA_963932345.1. Taxonomy (NCBI): domain Eukaryota; kingdom Metazoa; phylum Arthropoda; class Insecta; order Hymenoptera; family Ichneumonidae; genus Ophion; species Ophion ventricosus. The sequence goes on from OZ010711.1 coordinate 17,335,401, forward strand.
AAAAAATCAAAATGATTCTTAAAGGTAACACCCATACGCTGTCGGTGAACCAGGATTTTGGAAATATATGCAAAATTCACGAAATGACAGCTTAATAAAGTCAATTTTGTGATTTTTTATGAAATTTTTACTATATTTAAGGGCAAAAGTACATTTTATTTTTGGAATAAAAATATTATTTAAGTTCATCGACAAACTGCTGGTATAAGGAACATGTGTGACATATTTCATCAAAATCGGTTAAATAGTTTTTGCGTAATCACCCGAGCAACTGAGAAAAATACAGTTTTGAGAAAAACGCGCTCAAAGTTTGAACACGGGAAAACTTAATGATTTTGATGTCTTACCGGCTAATCAGCGATTCCGGCGCCATACAGGACTCCTTCGGTTTCCTCGTAAAAATGATTTTTCTGCTGCTGCTGCTCTCCACTGGCTTTCCGACCCTCCTTTGACTCCTTTAAGAGAGTTGCTACGCTCCTGGCGCGATACGCGTCGCTCGTCGGCTTTCTTTGCGAATTTCTTCGATTGCCTCCCAATGTAGATGTCCAGAGCGCTCATAACTCTTAAAATTACAGAATTTCCCTCGTTAAATTTGCTGGCTGCAATGTAAGTTGCAATTTCGATGACACTCAAACCTGAATGCAAATGTTTCGGAGCTAAGCGCCGTACGGTAGAGTTGAAACTTTCGTTTGCATTTTGCGTGTGGTCACCCAAGCATCTCTCCGATAGATCGTGATTGGATAAATCCGTGTATATCGGCGAGAGATGCTTCTGGACATCAGGATGGAGAGGCGCAAGGTCTTTGAAAGTTTCACCAGTAGCCTGAGCTTTTTGCCACTTGCAGCAGCTATGATTATGTTGGTTTCCAAAAAATGTTCTCTTCCGTGGAGGTCTCTTAGGTGTTGCATGAGAACCTTTTGGGTACGCGGACATTTTGAGAAGCAGTAAGCTCACAACTGGCACAAGGTTAAATTTGAAGTACCTGCGATGCTCCGAATCGACAACGATGGGCCCTACCGAGTATAGTTCGACTACCATACATAAAAGATCGGAGTATCTCTGCGTCTACTCGGCACGAACGCTCTTGGCGTTTTTCCGCAAAACCTCAAGCAATTCTTGGAATTTCGCTCTACAAATTGGACACAATATTCTTAAGACATTGAACTATCGATTTAAGGGAAAAAAATGGAATTTTTCAGATTTGTAAATAGTCTTCCCCCCTTAATGGAGGAAGAAACGTGGGATGAGATTAACGTCAATTGTACTACCTTCCAGTACAGTATTTATTCCCTGAACATAAGAGAGCACTTTTTTCCCATGCCCAGGGAGGCTTTTCGCTCGATCCGCGCGTCCGCCTTTTATTCTCCAGAGATGATCACCATGCCAGCGAGAGCGCGGCAGCCATGCGCCGCGCAGTGGCCGCCGTGCGAAGCTCCGGCATTCTGCGACCATTGCACGTGAGTGGGAAGTCTGGCATGTCTGGTGGGGGCATAGTGCGATCAACGCAAGTAGAGACGGTATGCAAATTTCCAATGCAATCCAAAGTAATCCAATCTACAGTAAATACCAAACCAATAGTTAATAGATATTTACCCGAATATTTTTTATTCTTTTAAAGCCATGCTAACGTTAACGTACGATGGCATTTTTATTTCTGAAAGTTCATATTTCATGTCATTTAATTTTAAAAAATAGCACGATGCTCTGATTGTCACCGTTACGTAGATGTAACGGGTTCAAAAGATTCTTGTACTATACATACATGCATGATGGTCGATAAGTACTAGCGGATTCCTCTTTCGTCTGTTTGAAATAAGATGTTCGGGTGGTGCCTCCAAGAGAGTTCCGAGGTCTACGGACCACAACGCGCGGATGAAACGAGGCAATAATGAGAGACGTCAGGTTACAGAATTGCGCAAGTTTAACGGGGGGGACTGTGCAAGAATAGCTTCAACGCTGTGTGTGTAAAAGGGGATCGAGAGTCCGGCAAAAAAAAGTCGTGGGACAAAGGGAAACGGCGCCGCGCGTCCTGTAATTATAAAGGGATAATGGCCCGTGAAGAATGCCGCGATTGTGCCAATCCGACGTTCACTGTTTCAACGTTATTGTTTTTCTCCTATGGATCATCCTTCGGACATCATTTTTTTTTCTTTCGTTAAACGCTAAGCCACTTATTATCCAAATTCCGAGAGGTGTCTATCTCGCGAGAATCTCATGCATCGCGCATATTTTATCGCATGCCACTATAGATTCTGACGTTTATATTCGGCTTTATACTTGACGCGCCGCGGGGCTCGTACACGAAAATAACGCGAAGCAAATGATACCTTGAAAAACTCAAAAGTCTCTCGAACAGTCTCTAGGTGAGTGCGCAACCGTGTGACCTTTTTTTGTTTGTTCTCCGTTTCTCTTTGCTGCTTGTTTTCGAAGCCATTTGGTTCTGCTAAGCGAAGACGTGGTGCGAACGAAGCAAACATTTTCATGAACGTGAGCACAGAGCAGAATGAGGTGATGCAAAATCATCGATATTTTTTATCTTCGGGACAAATAGAATTAGTATATGGTAAATAAAAAAAAATTCTTGCGCAAAGTAAACCATGTAGGACAATTTCCAAAATATAATTTTCTGTTGGATAATAAGAACGTTTAGGAAATACGTTGAAAAATCTTGCCGTGTGATCAGTCTCGGTAAAAACTCCGAAGAATAATTTTCATCGTCGTCGGGAGCTACTGCGCTCGGTACGAAGCGCTCCAATCCAATCTAAAGGATCAACAAATTCAAAATTCTAGTGAAAATCATATTTACGGACTATTGAGTTTTATTTACTGACATTTCGTAGCTATTCGTTTTTTATTCGACACGTAAAAAAACGATGATTGGGAACCAAAAGTAGCATACCTAAAAATGACTTGCACCACTGTTTAACATTGACATGTGGTGTTTACTTTTCAATATTTCTTTAGCATATATCAACACTTATTATTATAGCTATGAAGAAAAAAAATCATCGATTTTTTGTGCATCACCCTATAGAGAATATATACGTACGTATACGCAGGTACGCCTGGCCTCCTTTTACGAAAGTTACAACGGCGCACGACGGGTTGCCTGTATCACAGGCGCCCCGTACATTAATTTAAGTACCGTTCCCTCTCTGTCTGTCTCTCCCTCTACCTCCTTCATTCCCCCTCGCGACCATGCTCCGTCTCTATCTTTCTTGAAAAAAATTTCATTAATCGCCGGAAAGAGTGAAAAAGTTTTCTTAATCAGTTTTACAACTCCGAAAAAAAACAGGCACGAAAAAAAGTGAATTAACTCTCACGTCGGGAGACTCTCTCACGTTCTTCCGACATCAACCTTAAAAAAAAACTCAACCCACCATCCAAAAACTGCGGTGATCTCTGCCAGCCTACCCGGCTGGCAGAGATCAAATCACCGAATGATCATTATCATTGTATATTATTGATAAAATCGTTATCATTTGCAAGAAATTTAGTTTTTTTTTTTAGTTGTCTTCCTCCTCTCCGCCTGGCCACCACCACGAAGATATTTCTCTCTCGGCGCGTCCATTTATCGTTAACGGTGTGTCAAAACTCAAGTATAATACGGTCACTGGCGTTCACAGAGGCAAGCAGAGGACAGGTAGAGCTCGCGTGCTGCTGTGTAATTAGACTTTGGTTAGTTTTCAATAATTGGTTAGTCCGCGTATGAACAAGGGGTTTGTGGGACGAGCATTGGGAAGGGGGTTGCCCGAGGAGTGCGGGGTGAGTGAAGCAGTCCGCTTCTAAATTGGTTGCCCGTCGTTCGACGAGACAGGCACACAACGGGGTGGAGAAAACGAGCCAGTGAGGAAACCAAGAGAAACTCTGTATATACACATGTATGTACGTAGGTACATAATGTACATACGTCCTCACAAATATACTTCGACGAATATATGGCCATATGCATGTAGGTCTATATATTTGTATATATATATATATATATATATATATATATATATATATATATATTGGGAGAGAGAGAGAGAGAGAGAGAGAGAGAGAGAGAGTTGGAAAAGGTTCCATAGGTCGCTTGTCTGGCTCGCTTCCAACCCCTTACAATCCTGAATCGTTTTATGACTTTTTTTCTCTCTCACTCCCTTTCTCTGTCGTTCTCTGTCCCTCGCCTCTCCGCTTGCTATCCTGTCCGATTTTTTCCCGTCTAGTTGTCTTCCTCTTTGTCTCCGTCTTTTTTGTTTTTCATCGCAGTTTAACACCAAACTCCTGTGAGTCAAACCGTGACACGACCGACGATCCATCCGACAATAAGCACCGAAATTCTCGCTTTTCTCTCCGCAGTACATAGACCAATGTGCTACCCTGTAAATATGGAATATGTAGTACAAAGACATATATATATATATATATATATATCTATCTCTATATATATATATATATATATATATATATAGAGAGAGAGAGAGAGACAGAGAGAGAGAGCAACGTTGGATCAGCTATTGTGTGTGAACTATATAACTGAGATTGGTAACGGTAAGGATGACAGAGAATGAGAGAGTCGAGAGGATAACATCTCGCTGAGGCTGGAGAAGTTCTAAGCCTCTGTATCATCGTGCTTATAGATATATATTTGTGTGTGTGTGCGCGCGCGCGCGTGTGTGTGTGTGTGTGTGTGTGTTGGGCTTGCATGTATAGATATATACCTGTACCCCGAGTATACAAGGTGATCATTCTGTAATCGCGGAATGTTTGGTAATGGACTCAAACGTCTGATACAAGTTGTCAAACTAAAAATACAAAATTAAATAAAACACGAAAAAAATAACGCTGACATTTTTCTTACTTTGATACCTTCTTTGGGAATGTTACGATCTCGGTTTTTTTAAATCTTTTATGTCCGTCCACTCCGCAAGAAATTATTTCAATTGTTTTTTTTTTTGCAAAGTACTAAAGAATAATTGCAAATTAATAATCGAGGTGCGAAGATTTCGGAACTTTCGATTCAATTGAAAGCAGGCCCGATTTTTAAATCGACAGAAACTGGTATTTTCTTAGGTATATTGGGAGTCAGGAGTAATTTTAATTTTTGAAGAGTCAATATTTCTTATTGTTGAACTATCATTACATTTTGCGTGTGTGTGTGCGTGCGTGCGTGTATGTTGGGGATAGTTTTAGAGCATCTTATTGAGGATTGTATATCAAAGTTATTATGATAAAAAATAAAAATATATAAAGTTTTCTAGATATTTAAAAGAAACACATTTTTATTGCGGTTGAAAAAAAGGTTTTTTTTTATGAAGCTTAAACACATACTCATAATGACCAGAAAGGGAAGAAAAAATTCTACAAATCATAGTCATCGTCTCAACGTCGTGTTCAACCCTACCGGCTGATTTTCGACCTGAAAAAACAAATGTCCAGACACTACATATGTACCACTAATAAGTTTGGATCATAAAAAAACTAATATTCAAACCAATAATATTAAATAAAAATTAAATATTAAAACCAAAAAGATTGGTTTAAAATTGGATATTGAAACTAACAAGTTCAGATTACAATTGAATATAAAAATTTGTGATTTTGGGTTGCAATTAAATATTACAACTAATGAGTTTGAATGGCGAAGTTTGAAATTCAAAGGTACTGTGAAAAATAAGCTTTTTTCAACTTGAAGCACAGTATAAAAGTTTAAAAAAATATAATACGAAGTATAAAAAAAATTGAGATGACTGAAAAATTCGAACGAAAAACCAAATTGCTTGCCAGACGATTTTTTTTTCCAAATTACAGTGGATAAAAAAAGTATTTGCGCACCGCGTGTTTTTCAAATTATCCTGCAAAATAAAATAGAATACTTTAGCATTTTTTTTTCGAAGAAAAATAAAATGTTTGAAACAAATTTTTAGGATAATTTGAAAACCAGGAGATGTGCAAATACTTTTTTTTACCCGCTGTAGCTCTTGAAGGTAGTACCTTAATTATTGCACTCACGATTCGTACACCCGATATACATATTTCTCTATGTACAGAGATATATATGTATATATAAGAAAATAGATGCAGAGGGAACACAATATAGAGGATGGGAGCACCTGAAGCAAGAAGTCTCTTGCTTATCACACGTTTCTGACAAATTGCCATCATTTGAAACTGCCCCCATGGCGGATGCAACGTATCGTCCCACCCGAGCGGAGGCGTTTGGCCCGGTGGATGTTACGAAGGTTCAGCCCTCTCCGTAATGCTCTCAGACAGGTCACGGAGTGCTCGTCGCTCAGCATCGCACTCTTGCACATCCCTTCAGGTGTACAGATATTCAGTCGTGATACGCAAAAAAGGAAATTCGATACAAAGTAATCAAATCTGCCAACGAATTTAATATTGTAATTCGTAAAAAGAAAAAACATGTTATAAGCACAATTACAAAATATACGTTTTTTCTCGAGGTTCATTTATTTATTTGGTTTATAATATGAATAACAATAATAGAATGACGTGTTTTAAAAGTGAAATTCAAATAATAATAATAATAACGTCCCCTGAGGAGCGTCCTAGTGCGACCATTTTTCTGAAAATTGTCAAAATAAATCGTCGCAACATCGTTTTATCCGAATTTAAAAATAAATGCTCCCAGGGCCCGAGAAACACTTGATTAATCAATCCTCGATTAATCTCAATTAATACGACTCAGAGGATTCAGCCGACAAATACACGATAAATATTAAATACCCAGAGGATTTTATTTTTTGTATGAAGTTTATTAACCATAGCGTACAATAATTAATAGACCGCTCTCAATAACGAACCGTCACGATAAAGTTGCACCTCGCATGTAAAAAGCGTAAACGTTAAGATAATGAATTATCATCTTTCTTTTTTTTTTCATCGAAATTCTTCCGACGAACAGTAAAAAACAAGTGACGCGAACAGTATTTTCGATGATTAAATAAACTACGCGGGTAATACACCGTAATATCATGTGTCCGTGTGAACAAATCGTTTTTTTCTTGAATGAATGATGGCATAAATAACCGCCGGTGTCGTGTCTCTGCGTTTGCTCGAAACTTGGCGCGTGAGGATCTTTTGTGGATTGTTTTTCGGAGAGATTGCAAACAACCAACGTTATATATTTCTCCCTCTCGCTCTCTGTCTTTCTTTCTCATTTTCGCTTCGTTTCTATCACGAAATTGGTGCATTCAAGCAAGATGGAATGAAAGGGTGAGAGCGAGAGTTCGAGGGAGAGAGAGTAAGAGAGAAAGAGAGAGAGTTAGAGAGAGGGAGGGAGAGAGGAAGAGAGAAATGCTGAGTTGCACAAACCTGGTGAAGATGTCACAGAAAGACGTGTAATGCATATATATATATGCAAATAAATCAATGCCGACGTGTTAAAAGGTCTGAACGTCTTTATACAATTAAAGACGACGAGCTTTTTCTTTTTTTACTCATCCCGAAAGCTCACATTCCGCAAATGTCAACTTTTTATAATTGATTAATTCTCAATTATAGAAAGTAGATTTTCGATTTAAAATAGATGATTTTCTAGTTTTTTTTTTTCAAACGAGAGGTTTTTTACGCTGACGAAAGACGCGAGGTTGATTTGCACGTGTACCACCTGAAGGTTGATCATTTGGAATGGGTGAGAGAGAGCGAGAGAGAGAGGGCATATGTATGTCGGAGAAAGTGAGACAGAGAGAGGGAGAAAGTGGGGGGAGAGAGAGAGAGAGAGAGAGAGAGAGAGAGAGAGAGAGAGAGAGAGAAGGCGATTATCGTTTACGGTCATTTGCCATAACCAACGTTACCAGGAGGTAAGTATCGATTGCCGTTGCTTCCAGGCTCGGCGATGCCACCAGCAGCGGGACCTCCACCACTGGGGAAGACTCCGCCAGACCCGAGACCTCCGTTGTAACCACCCCTACCTGTCGCCAACACGAAAATCTCATTTATATTTATGATACCCCGACGGCGTTATCTTCTCCTCTCACTCTCGACTTCTCGCGGATATTTCCCAAATCCGCTGAAGAAGCTAAGGGCGAGAGAGAGAGAGAGAGAGAGAGAGAAGAGAGAGAGAGAGAGAGAGAAGAGAGAGAGAGAGAGAGAGAGAGAGAGAGAGAGAGAGAGTGAGGAGAGTTATAATGCCTGGAAGGGAAAAAGGAGTGTGCGAATATTGGGGATGCGCTTTCTGGACGCACGTATTCACCCCCGGGACTTACATACCAAAACCCCGTACCCTTTTTCATTCACTTGTTCCCTCGTTTACTCACAACCCGTCGATACATTCGACCCCGAAAGAGAAATATATATATATTTATATTCTTCGAAGATTCGAAACGCGACAGGTGTACGAGGTTGTCCGTGCGAAACGGTTTCATTACTTGAGAATTTTTGGAGTATAATTTGGAGAATTTTTTGAGTATTATTTTGAGCATTATTTTCAGAATTTTTTGAGTACTATTTTCAGAATTTTTTGAGTATTATTTTGAGAAATTGTTGAGTATTATTTTGAGAAATTTTCTTTTCCACGTGCGAAAGAAAGACTCCTCAGTACAGCAAATAAAAAAAGTTCTCACGTTTCCTGGAGACGACTTAATCGCCGTCAATGGATCTCGGTCGAGCTTTACGAAAGATGGGCTTGTTTGGGCTTAAAAGGACAAATCGCTGGCAGCGAGGGTGTTTTAGTGAATATTTGTATCAGGATTTTTAAAATGTCTAGATGCGATCTCAAATTCTAGAATTTGTGGAGTATTTTCATTTGAAAAACACGATTTCCGAAATATCGAAAGGGCTTTTCGGAAACGGGATTTTATATATAGTATTTTTTTTAATTTTGGTATCACGATTTGCTGGAGATAAAACTTTTAATTGTGAGATTGTGATTTCTGAAAACGCTTACTTCTAATTTCAGAAAGTGATTTCCAAAATATCCTAGTATTTCTGTAAAAATCAAGATTTTTATTAATTCAAATTGTATATTTAAAAGTCACGATTTTTTATAATTTATGTTTTGTTTTTCTTCAGAACGACGATTTGCAGCAATCAAGGTATTGATGTTGCAATTAAGCTAAACCAAGCTAAAACCAAGATTTTCGGATATCAAAGTGCCGACTTCAAAACAAAGATTTTCAAAAAATCAAAGATCTAATTTCAAACTTACGATTTTCGAAAAAATCGCTTTTTGATATTTCAATGTAAAAAACTTCTGGAAAAATCCTGTTCTCTCATAAATATAAAAATAGCATAGAAATAGATGTTTCAACGTTTCGCAATCGTTTCATCCCGACCTATCCCATTACACGACAAAACAATTCAACAATAAAACAATTTCTCAATTACGAAACTTCTCTCATAAATTTTTTTGTTCAAAATCCAATGCATTCGAGTGTTGACGAATATCCCTAGAGCAAAAGCCAAAACGCGGCACGGAACGCCCTATACGTACGTGTGAAAGCTTGAAGATATGCAGGGACGATATACTGAAAAATATACGAATTCGTGCGGTGAAGTTGACCGTATATAGATTTTCGAGCGGAATCCTCCAAAGAAATGATGGTGAAAGTGTCAATTCCAAAGTACGCGTGAGACTCCCGTGTAGAATTTATACATATGTACAGACGCGGCAACATACGTACGTGAGCTATTTCAACTCGCATTTACACTTCGATGCTCAGATCCGATATGATCTTAGTCGATAATATTCTATACCCCGTACGTGCAATTTTATGAATATGGCTGAATAAACAAGAGAAATACTATCGTGGGAAAATAGAAAAAAAAAACATTGCAAAAACGTTGCATTGAAAAAGACTAGAGGAATTGTTACCGGATCATAATGTCGCGATAAGTGTGCTCATTTTTTTATTTTACACTAGTCAACAGTTCTAGCCCCGGATGAAAATTCCCAAAATAATCGCCAGAAGAAAAAATCTCCAGAAAAAATGTCCCTAAATAAAGTTACCTTCAAACAAAAATTCCCCAGACTAGTAGGAACAAGCAAATCGTATAATATTAATAATTAATTACTTTTAAATAGAATTAATATCAATAATTAATTCATTTTAAATAGAATTAATATTAATAAATCATTCATTTTAAATAGAATTAATATTAATAAATCATTAATTTTAAATAGAATAACTAAATAATAAATTGATAAATACACAGAGAGAATTAAAAAGTAATTTTTGTCGTGAATTTCACGGTAAAAATTACCGTGATATATTTCAATGTGGTGACAAGTGAGAAAAGCATAATAATTCGTATGCGACAAGTTTTTTTTAACTCACGTTACAGAAAATTTCAAATACGTAGCTAAAATTTTACTATACAAGAAGGGTAGCGCGCACGATAATTTTTACCGAGAGCACAATACATTTTCCTATAACACTCATTAAATTTTATAATAAATCTTAAAATAACTGTTATAAAGACGATACTTTTTTATAGACATTTTTGAAAGGCATAAAATAATAAAATGCACAGTAAAATTTAGCTGATATTATATATTTTTTAAATTTAAGTTTTGCGTATTTTGTTACACATCAAAATTTACTAGAAAATCTGGTAAAATTTTCTATCTGAAGAAGAAATTTTATTTTATTTTCGTGAAAATCTGTGTTTTACTCAGTAATAATAAGCGAAGTTTCAGGGTTGTCATCTGGTTACCGTTACTGCACGGTAATTTTTAACATTTAATTCTCTCCGTGTAGACTTCGCACAACACTAATATTCAAATCGAAACACGTCAAGGATTATGACGATGTTCCTCCGCCCCTTCATTCATACCAGTGAAAAATTGGCGAATGTCACAAAATATTGCAATTCAGGACGGTTTCCTCCCTTTTGATAAATAAGAGAGAGGTAGAAAGGGTGAGAGTGTTCCGGAAATGGCAAAAGTTGGCGATATCGACCGTAGTATGTACTCACCCCCTTGATAGTTATTGACCGGTCCAAATCCACCAGGCTGATAGCCAGCATCGCCGCCAAACTGATTATAACCACCTGGACCACCTGGTCCCCCTCCCCCTCCTCCCCCCTCCTCCTCCTCCTCCTCCTCCTCCGCCACGTGGAAACTGCGCCTGGCCCTCGTACTGTACATCCGCGTTGTATCCGTTCGCATCGTCGGCCGTATACTTTACGATCTGAGTCCTCGAGTCCGGTAGGAGTACCCGGTATTCACCGCGAACGGAGTTACCGTCACTGCTCTCTTGCTGGGCGTAATCGTTTCCGCTCGGAGGGTCACGTACCTCGTATTGGAAACTGTACGGACGTGGCTGTACACGGCACGGCAGAAAACATACAGACACGTTTTGGGCTGATGCGGAAAACGCCATTTTAGTTTAAGTATGGTAAAAACCTAAGGTAAATGCTTCAACGTACGGTAGAATATTTGAGGATATGTAAAGTATGTGTGTTGGTAATAATAAGTAATAAATCAAGTATCCAAAGTAAGTGTGCTAGTAATATTAAGTACCAAGACAAGTATGTGAAGTAGGTGTGTTAGTAATAATAAGTAACACGGTAAGTATGTAAAGTGAGTGAGGATGGTTGTAATAATAAGTAATAAGGTAAGCATGTGAATTAAGGGGGGGGGGGAAACCCTTTACAATGTTCAAAAAATCGATTTTTCTATTTCACACATTTCGAAAGTATAATATATTGGGAGTACACTGGAAAATCGAAAAAGCGAAATATGAAATATGTAGACAGTTATAGCACATAGTCGAGAGCGCGCTGAGACCGCATGCTGTGAACTAGGGAAACTTTAAACACGATTATCTCGAAACTGCATTTTCGAAAACTGCTCATGTTATAGCTCAAAAAGTTATTGATCGACCCGGCTGAAATTTTTGAAGATTTCTCACTATAACATTATTGTAAGGATATACCTAAAGTTTTAAGGTTATCGCGTAAAGAAATTACTTTTTTGGATAAAAAATTGTCGAGAAAATGGTGAAAAATATGAAAATTTGATTAAAAAGCCTACATAATTTTTACTTTTATACTTTTTTATATTTTTACATATGTCAATAATTGAAAAATATTTTAAATTTCTGTTTCACATCAATAGAAAAAATCAGAAAAATGAAGTAC
>OZ010711.1:17347687-17399151 GCA_963932345.1 Ophion ventricosus
GCCATCGTTGGGCTTATATACTCGGACGATTCTTTGTTACAGTTTATCCGCGTGAACGAGCAGAGGGGCCCGTGTGTTACGTTATAACATCCACGAACGTGTTGCAGTTATAACCCGGGGAGTGCATTAGGATACGCGATGATGCCCCTGTTGGTGATGATCGGTATTATACCACTCTGTGGGAGTAACTCAAGGGGGCGCGGGAGGAGGGGGAGGGAAAAAAGAAGCTGCGAGGAAATGCTCGGAATAATCTTCCCTTCACTCTCTCCTCTCTCTATCTCTCTCTCTCTCTCACTCTCTCTGTCGCTCTCTCTCTCTTTCTCTTTCTCTCTTATCATTCGCCTCTCCCTCTCTCTCTCTCTCTCTCTCTCTCTCTCTCTCTCTCTCTCTCTCTCTCTCTCTCTCTCTCTCTCTCTCTCTCTCTCTCTCTTCCTCGTTTTCTACAAAGATTCATAAAAGGGAGAGGATGAGTTATGGGCGCCCCGACGGCATCACGCAGCCGATGACTCTCCATCAAACCTCCGGAGCACGATGGATTTTAATCGGTCGTGCGTGCCCGCGTGATCACGCCGATCGCAAAATACTCGCCTCGCGATTATTCCCGTATGTAGGCCGACTCTCTTCGTTCTTAAGGGTAACATCGTTTCGGAGGGTTGGAAAAACAATTTTTCCTCAACTTCGACTTGTACTTTGGGCCCTTGGAACAAGGTGCTGGGCCCTTGAAAAAAAATATCCCTTACCGAAAGGATGCCATTTCTGGTCAATTTTCACTGACGCCAAATTGCTGAGGCTCTTTTTTTGCAGGAAGGTTTTTCACCTCGCAGTATAACTTGAATGAATTTTATACGAGCACTGCAAATTTTCACAGTATCGTCTAAACAAAGTTCTCTTCGTCCACTTCGTAGCTTATTTTTGAACTTTTCGTCCATCTTAAGACACGTGCAACAAAGTTTCTAAAATAGTTCTTCGATATTCTTTTCTAAAACAAAAAAAATTCTCAAATCTATACCCATTTTTCATGCCTCTGGAGAAGTGTTACCCCTTGAGCGTTGTCATCCACGACATTACCCTTAATTTTTTTTAATCGCTCATTTTTTAAATCGCTATTTTATTTTTTGTTGAAAGGCACCAATATTTTTGTGTCATTTCTGTATAATTAATATATAATAATTAATTTAAACTCAAGTGAATATTAAATAAATGTATGCTATTTTTTAATTTAATTAAAAGTGGCATACGTTTCTAATTATTCAATCTTTTTCTTTCTCCTGAGTTTTAACGTATACCCTTGCGGGTTCTTACGTATTACGTTTCCCAATTAAACCCTTTCCTATCACTCCCTACCCGCACTTCGCTCATCTAACATAACGTTCACAGATTTTTTTGTATTCAAGTATATATACCAAGGTATCGGAAGTGTTGGCCCTTCGGTGACTGGTTGATGCACCAGCCGGTGCATGGCTAAGCGGTCACCGCTCCGAGTATTGGCCATGCACAACTCTGCTTAACTTGAACTACCGCTGGAGCCGAACGCCGACCGCACATCTACCACTGTCGGTGATTTTTTATATATTTTAAATTTAATTTAATGTTTAATTAATATGTATATATATATATTCATTTGAATGAAGAATTTATAATTAAATTAAAAAATATATATCTATACTTAATAAGAATTTTCACATGCAAGCAAATTAAAAGTCAAAATAAATTCAATATATGTGTTCTCTATACATATAGCGATAATATATATATATATATATATATCTACATCAGGCAACTGCATCGAGAGTTAGAATTTTACTTTTCCCGCATATGAAAATCCTTGCCTTCTGATTAAAGCGTAAAATATAATAGCAGAGAATGCGACGACCCTTTAATTGTCACTGAAAAAAACCGGATAATCCTGCGTCCTGATTTTTTTCTCCCAGCCGCAGCTCATTTTTTCCTCCCGTATGGAAAAAATAACGAGAACGAGTCGACCTGCGCAATTTTTTCTTCGCTCTACACAGTTATACGCTTATTTTAAATTTGGTGAACAAAAAAAAAAGCCACGAATTTCTTTAACACGAAATGAAAAATTCATCCTCGTTAAAAAAATTCCGTTAATGCAGCAGCCAGTCCGTTCGTTATTTCACGCCCCCGTAACGTCAGTTTACTTTTTCGTTGATTCGTTCCGACGAAAGAGAGGAGAAGGAGGTTTTATCGTTTTACGGTGGGGAAAAAAAGGCATCGTCCTTGCAACGGCGACAAAGGCTTCCGGCGATACGTGAAAGACAAAGAAAAAAAGTATATAAAATAATACTCGTATCATTATCGTTATTTCGAAATGTACGTTGTCTCTGGTTTCGTTTTCGCGAATATATTTCGCGCTCGTTGACCAAACGTTCCTCGTCATTCGTTTAATTACAGACACGCTCAAGCGTAGAGAATAACGGGCCACGCCGCAAATTGACAAATTGTAACGTCGAATCAATCGATTTCCCAAATTTTCATAACCGTTCTTTGGATTATACGTGAACCGAGTAAAATTGGTGAATAATTGTGCGCAAAATATATACCTCGTTGGACAAAAGCATTTTATCGGAACGCAAATACTTCTGTGCACATAATTCGCAATGTATTGTTCGACCCCGCGAGAAAAATAAATCATATTAATGTTATTCGACGGCTATAATTTCGAGTCTTGTCTGTTCGAGTAAATACCATTCTGTGAGTTAGCTGGTTTTTTAAATTTTTTCTATTGCATTTTTTAATTTTCATTATTTTTTTGAATTTTCATTTTTGATTTTATTTTTTTAATCTTTATTTTTTGATTATTTTTTATTTATTTTAGTTTTCAATATTTTTTTTCGTAAGGTCGATTATTAAATCATTGCCCAATCTTTTTCTTACGCTGCGAAAAATCAAATTTAATCGCGTCCATTAAGTACAAATTCCCCTCAATTTCCAACACGCACGATTGTCGTCATAACGAAAATTTTACGATTTCGGAGATATTCATATTCTTGGCTTTGCGAATGCCCACGGAATACGACCATCGAAATTAGCCAAAAAAGAACAACAAATAAAAACGAAAACACGCATACTGAATTTTCCCACAGTCCAATAGCCAAATAATCGAAGCGAAAAAAAAAGCGAAGCTTACGCTCGGGCGACAACACGAGAAAAAAAAATACCATCGACCGGCAGCACGCAAAAAAAAAACTACGATCGATCAAAATTTTTTTTATCTTCACGTCCAGAGTAATAAGAACCACAAATTCATTTTCTCCATGCTAAGTCGTGTTTAAGGTATTCCTTATGCGAGGTCACAAAATATGGCCCTTAAGGTATTCCTTGTACTCACCGATAAACTAGAATGAAAAATTTCGCATAAATTTTGTAGTTTTATACATTTTTACATGTTCTCTGAGAAGTCGCGGTTACGAAAATTCTTCTGCTAGTCACAATTCTTTAAGTTTTATCATTAATATTTTCTTTAAACATTCGATGAATCCCTGCTTTTATTGCCGTTACAGAATTTTCAGAATTCTTACATGCTTAGAGCAGTTCATGTCAATTATACAGTTATTTAGTATATAAGCCATCAAATAAAAATGTGGCCAACATGTCATCTCAATAAAGTGCTGCATGAATTAAGCGATTGAAAAAATGGTAATATTTTGTAAAACGTTCGGTAACTTGGCTTGAAATTTCACCAGTATATTAGGATGTATTTTTACTTGATTGTAGAAAAAAATCAGTTGATTATTAAATTTTCGGGTTCGTGAAAGAAATACTTTAAATTGATCTCGTGATGATCGACGCTTAGGAAAAACTGAAACGAACCTGAAACACATTAATGCTGCGATTGCACGCAAATTGCATAATTAATATACCAGAAATATTTTTGCATTAATTTTTGCTCGGTATTTTTCTCCTCAATGCCCTTATCCGCATCCTCTATCTATGCAATCGATATATCTCTATTAGCTAAAAAAAACACACACACAGGCCTATATAAATATATATATATATATATATATATATATAAATATATATGTGTATGTATGTATGTGTGTATTTAAATTACGTAGGTACTCTAGGGCATATGGAGATCGATGCTAAGAAAATTCTCCAGGGTCGCGTGCGGATAAATATCTCCCGAGATACACGCTTTAGAGAGCGTGATGGTGGACAAGGGGTGGGCGGGGGATAGAATTCTTGGTGCATCAAGCTGCATGTAGTCAGCCCGCGTATGCCAGAACTCGCACGATGAGCTCAATCGATATTCTCGACTTCCTTCTCATTATATATTTTCAGTTATGTAAGATCGCCATTCGTCTCGTATACATATATTAGGGTGATGCTAAAAACCCTCGTACTTTTTTCCCGTCTGATCTCATAGCACGAAATATTATTATGTAGTGAAAAAAAAAATCACCCAAAATCTGGAACCTTAAAAGATGGAGCGAGCAATTTTAATGTATTTTTTTCCAATTTCCTCGAAAAATAAAAAGAACACTTGGAAAATGTGTTAAAAAATATTACCACGTGACGTGTGTCATCAGCAAGGCCAAATACACAATTTTTACCGTAGTAGAAAGCGGAAACGCGCACGCGAGCGTGCGAAAAGCCACACGCGAGCGTTGCAATTATCCAATCGGAAAAAATTAATAATCAAATAAATTGAAAAATCGAATTTGATCAAAATCGGTGATAAAAAATTAATAAATCGATTAATCTTTACAACGAAATTGATATTTATTGGGGTTGGGGAGCATTTTGTATTTAAAAAAAATTAGGTCGTGGAAAAATATGACTTTGAGTCACGATTAAAACATATTTCAAAATGTATTGCTATACCCGTTGATATTTATTTATAGAGAGCAAATTTTGGGGTAATTGTTTCCTCACCGTATAATAACGCTTTGGCAATGGGGCCAAAGCAAAAAATATTGATTTTTTTACTGTCCTAATATATAGCTACATACAGGTATAAACATATATATATATATATGTATATATATACAGGGTGGTCCAATAACTATTAGCACCTTGGATATCTTCGAAACTATAAGGTTCACAGAAATATTTGCTGAAATGAAATTGCACAGTACGAAAGGGGCCATCCGATAGCGATAATAGTTTTTTTGCAGGTGGAGGTACTTCGGACATTTGAAGGTCAACTCCATTTTTTTAAATGGATCGGTATGTTTTTTTTCTGTGTCATGAAAGAGGAGCTTACAACGAGTTCAACGACCTATAACATAAGGTCATTGAAGGTCATAGAAAGTACAGAAAGGCGATAATACATACAGTTTCGGTAGTAAATAAAATTACTACGTTTATAGTAAGATAAACGCCTTTCTGTCCTTTCTATGACCTTCAATGACCTTATGTTATAGGTCGTTGAACTCGTTTTAAGCTCCTCTTTCATGATACAGAAAAAAAAACATACCGATCCATTTTAAAAAATGGAGTTGACCTTCAAATGTCCGAAGTACCTCCACCTGCAAAAAAACTATTATCGCTATCGGATGGCCCATTTTGTACTGTGGAATTTCATTTCAGCAAATATTTCTGTGAACCTTATAGTTTGGAAGATATCCAAGGTGCTAATAGTTATTGGACCACCCTGTATATATATATATATATTTTTTTTTTTTAATATCTGTATATAGATATATGTACATGCAGACACATGATAGATGTACGATACTTTATTTTGATATTTTATTTATTAAACCTTTCGGGAACATGGCAAATTTGGCTCGTTGCCAGGCTGCATACGCTGCACTAAATACACATCCCTACGCGAATATACATCTTCATACGAGTCTGTAAAATTCTGGTATACTAAGCTCTGTAGATAGCCAAAATAGAGAAGCAAAACATGTGAAAAGCGAATCGAAAGTTTTTCACGTCAACAAAAAAAATGTTAGTATTTGTGCCAAATTTGATCTATAATAATAATAATTATTGCAATATAAAAATGAATAACATTGAAATATTACAGCTGTAAAGGCTGGAATCCTTCAAATTTTTCAATCCGTTGACAATTCTTCAATCCCTGAGGATCATTTGAGAATTCTTCAGTCCTTAAGGATCCGTTGAGGATTCATCGATCCTCGAGAATCCTTAGACGATTCTTCGATCCTTACGAATCCTTAGAGAATTCTTCGATCCTTACGAATCCTTTGAGGATTCTTTGATCTTTACGAATCCTTAGAGGATTCTTCGATCCTTGAAAATCTTTTGAGGACTCTTCGATGCTTCCGAATCCTTTGAGGAGTCTTCGATGCTTGAGAATCCTTTGAGGACTCTTTGATGCTCCCGAATCTTTGAGGATTCTTCGATGCTTCCGAATCTTTGAGGATTCTTCGATGCTTGAGAATCCTTTGAGGATTCTTCAATCCTTGAGAATCCTTTGAAGATTCTTCAATCCTTGAGAATCCTTTGAGGACTCTTCAATCCTTGAGAATCTTTTGAGGATTCTTCAATCCGTGAGAATCCTTTGACGATTTTTCAATCCTTAAAAATCCTTTGAGGACTCTTCGATGCTTCCGAATCCTTTGAGGATTCTTCAATCCCTGAGAATCCTTTGAGGATTCTTCAATACTTGAGAATCCTTTGAGGATTCTTCAATCCTTGACAATCCTTTGAGGATTCGTCAATCCGTGACAATCCTTTGAGAATTCTCCAATTGTTGAAAATCCTTCGAGGATTCGTCAAGCCTTGAGAATCCTTTGAGGTTTCGTCAATCCTTTGAGGATTCTATAATCCTTGAGAATACTTTGAGGATTCATCAATACTTGAGTCGATCCATGAGAATTCATCAATACTCTTCGATGCTTGAGAATCATTTGATAATTCTTAATTCCTTCCTTATCCTCTGAGAATTCTTCGATCCTCGGGAAACTTTTCAAAATTTTTCGATCCTCAAGAATCCTTTGAGAATTTTTTAATCCTTGATGATCCTTTTAAAATTCTTCAATTCTTGAGAATTCTTTGAGAATTCGTCAATCCTTCAATTCTCAAGAATCGTTTTCAGAATTCTTCAATCCCTGTAAATCCTTTAAGAATTCCTCAACCATATTTGAGCCTAATCAAAGCCAAAGAATCAAATAATTCAAGGAAATTTGAATTACTCGAGTCCTACCGTCTCTATCGTATTCTCCGCGTAAGTGAAGTGCGCAAAAAAAATATTCCGGGCTACCGCTCAGACTTCGATTAAACAAGAGCTCAAATTTGGCCTGAATTTTTCACAAACCTAATAATATATTGTCCGAAGTCATTTTTCAGTGTGAAATAACAAATCTCCACAATCCAGTAAAATCCAAAAATGTGTATACAGTAGTGTGATGACGGGAGGGCCGATGAATGAAGAGGGGCAGGAAAGGGAGGGTGGCGGAGGAGCTTCAAAGGACATTTGTCAAGAGTGCGGGTGTGACGGTAGAGTCCGACGTGTGTTGGAAAGCCCAGCGCTCTGGACAACTGGCAGAGTTCCGGACAAATTTATAGCTCGCATAAAATCTGTTCAGTCCGGATTTTACGCACGTCGGTCCATGGATCCGAGACAAAACGTAGAGCCATCCGCGCGATAGAAAGAGAGGGAGAGAGAGAGAGAGAGAGAGAGAGAGAGAGAGAGAGAGAGAGAGTGAGAGAGGGAGGGAGGGAGGGAGAGAGAGAGAGAGAGAGAGGGAGGGAGGGAGAGAGAGAGAGAGAGCTGGAATATATACATATAAAATACATACATAAAAAAACCGGAACTCTATCACGCTCCAAGTTAAACATTGTACGACGAAACTGCAATTGTCCATGCCTCCGGCTAATAAATTGAAGTACAAACTGTATATGAATGTGGGCAAAGGTATTGTTTGTCAGTGATGCCAAACATATTCATAGCCCTGATTTCGTTGCGGGTTTTTTTTATTTAATTTTACGCGGATTCTACCCGGGATATCTGAATTCGTTCATTGTATTCTTGTACAATATATGTATCGGTGTGGGTGTGCGTTGAGTATGAAGTTGATCATTTACAATTTTATTTGATTACTTTTCAGCTGTTATTTATTATTTGTGTGCCTCGCTATTCTCGCTCTCTCTCTCTCTCTGTCTCTGTCTCGCTCTCTCTCTCTTTCTCTCTCTCTCTCTCTCTCTCTCTCTCTCTCTCTCTCTCTCTCTCTCTCTCTCTCTCTCTCCCTCTCTCTCTCTCTCTCTGTCTCTCTCTCTCTGCATTAAGATCGCCTTGATTTCCAGCAACTGTTATACCCTTTCACATTATCATTAAACTTTGTCTCCTTATGAAATTAGGTTCCGTATTGACTCGATTCAAATTATCATTTCTCACATTAAGGAATTTGGTTTCAAATTGATTGATTTTAAACTATTATTAAACTCTCACATTATCAAACTTGATGATTTTGACGTAGTGTTATTATTAGGTGTATAACTTAATTTTTACAGATTTTTTCTTCGAGCCTAAAATTATATTTAAAATAGAAATATTTTCGCGGTCTTTCGTGGTTTTGAAAAGATCGGACGCAAGGTTTTAGAACACCGAACGACAAGTCTACGTGAGTTATATAACCTCAGAATAGCAGAGTTTACGATGACAACTAATAAACAGCACATTCGCCACTGCATTTTATATGAATTCCAACAAGGAAAAAATGCTTCTAAAGCACGGGAATCAATTTGTAGTGTTCTTGGTGCCGACGTTTCGTCTTATGAAACGTATAATTATTGGTACAAACATTTTAGAAGTGGTAATTTCGATCTTAGTGACCAGCTGCGCCCTGGACAGGATATGAAGGGTGTGCTGTATTACGAACTCCTGGAAATTGGTCAGACGGTGACTGCGGAAGGCTACAGCCGACAATTGAACAAACTGAGCGAAGAACTTGATCAGAAAAGGCTATTTACTGGGCAAGGAAGCAGGCAAGTCATACTGCTGCATAACAACGCTCGACCTCACGCTGCTCGCGCGACTCAGAAGACCCTCTTGAACTTGGGATGGGAAGTTGTCCCGCACGCGGCATATTCACCAGACTTGGCCCCATCCGACTACCATTTATTCCGGCCAATGCAGCACGCCTTAGTGGATAAACAGTTCAAAACGCATGACGATGTGCGTAAATTCGTCGATAACTTTATCGCCTCGAAGCCTGCAAGTTTCTTTCGCGACGACATTCGTATGTTAGCTGAGAGATGGCGCAAGGTCATAAAAAACGATGGACAATATTTCCAAGATTAAGTTCGTTGTTCTCTATTTTTTTATATTAAATAAATTTGCTGAAAAATCTGTAAAAATTAAGTCATACACCTAATATTATTATGTGCTGAAATATTATTATTATAATTATTTGAATTATTATTATTTACTTATTTATCAAATAGCAGATTATTATTCGTTAAAAGGAGCGGAAAAGATATGAAAATCGGACTGCAGATTTATTGTACTACCATGTTATGAAAGTAACAATAAACTAATCATATTAAAATTACAATGCATAATAATGATAATAATAATAAAGGGAGCGCATGGAATTTTTCTTCTTTTTCATAATAATTGGTTGAATGAGACACAAAAAAATATGGAAACTGTAACTGCAGAGTTCTCCATGCTTTTTCATGAATACGCGGATGCGCTGTCGCGAGCTTTATTAATTTTGGATGAAACTTCCACCACGAGTGGCACATTCTATGGCAATTTCGACCAATGTCGAGTTGTGCAACGAACAGTGTTTGCATATATGCTCCAAAAAAGAAAAATAATATTTTTTTTCTCCGTCCCTTTCTCGTAAATTGAGTATGAAAAATACTGAGAGAGAGGAACGAAAATAGAGAAAGATTGAGGGTAAAAGAGTGAGTGAAAGAGAGAGAGAAAGAGAGAGAGAGAGAGAGAGAGAGAGAGAGAGAGAGGAGGAGGAGGAGGAGGAGGAGAAATTTGCATTCGAAAATATTCCGAGAAGCGCGCTTGTTGACGCCCCCGGTAATGAGCAGATCTGTTAAAATCACTCCAAAGCCTCCCCTTTGCCTGTAATAGTAATGAAAACTGTCACGTCCAATCGCTTTATGTGATTTAAAATTAGATTTGTGTTGCTTTCGTGTGTTTGCTTCTACGTGCAGGGGAAACGATCCTGCTGTCGTGAATGTTTAACTTTGGCAGAATTCTGTGCGGTCTCTGAAGGGTGGAAAGTGTTTTTTTATTTCAATGTCGGAAAATTTTGTGCATAGTTAAATGCCGGATTTGACTTCGTACGTTGACGAGTGTTTGAAAATTTCAGCTCTTGACGATTTTTATTTTATATTGCTCGCGGGTATGTTGAGAATTTGAGGTCGTATCGTATAAAGGGATTTGCATATGCTTGAAATTTCGAAAATATGAGTTTTTTTATTGGATAGTTTTATAGCCTGGGGTCTCAACTTTAATTTGCAATAAAATATCGTAAAAATTCCAAAAATTGAGCTTGTTGTGACGATTTTTGTGAAGGGTCAGATCGCCCACTGTGATTTCTCGTAGCGCAAATTCTATTTATCCTATTCACTTAAAATTCGAACGGCGCATAGTTTCTAATATTTTCTATCGTATGACCTGATGATTTTTTCACATATTTATCCATTTGTTAATACTAAATGATTTAAGTTTTTTTTTTTCGTCGAAAATCGCATTTTTTATACTACACCTTGCCGTTGTCGTAATTTTCAAAATTTCAAATTTCGTACCCGGTCATACGAAAGTTTGATTATTATACTAAGAGTACATTTTTGTATTTTTAATTTTGGATGACTATGCGGAAATGATGGCACTTCGTTTAAACAATAATAACTTTTGCTTATCAATATATTGCAATTAAAAAAAAACTCAAATTCGGCAAGTCTATAAGTTCTTTTTTCAAGTTTTTGTTTCGCACCGCTGGATCGTTTTTTTTAAAATATTTATAATACTTTTGTATCATAAAATAACGTGCATAGCCTTCTCGAGCTTATTTACGATTGAGCCTTAATCGTGATTACATAGATTCCAAGCTAAGCGCTATATCTCGTGTTTCGGTACTTGCCTTGTGAAATCCAGGAGACTTATAATGAAATGATACGGGTATTATGGCAATGAACGATACGTTAAATTATATTGCCGTTGCCTCATCGGCGTTGCCACGTTAACGTACAATCTCCATCCCCCACACGCCCCTCTAATATATATATATATATATATATATATATATATATATATATATAAATATAATCAAATAGCCTCATAACAACCGCACACGTTATTATTAGGCGGTGAACTTGCAGCTAATGAAAGCGACTTTTTGTGCATTGCGATTCGAATCTCATACAAATCGTCTAAGCATCTTACATAAAACAAAATTAAAAAGCGAAATGGAAAATACACCGTAGTATATGAAAAATACATTATAATGTCGAACCGCTTACAAATCACGTACCATGAGTGAGTAATCTCTTCATTTTGTGATTTGTTTGGGTGCAAATATATTAACCCTGCGAATGAATCGTTGTAGAAATTATGATTATATATATATATATATATATATATATATATATATATATATATATATATATATATATATATACATACAGGGTGACAATTATAAAGTGTCCATGTATTTTTTAAGGGCCTGGCGCGGAGATTTTGCGACCGCAAAAAGTATGATATTTCATGGTTTTTCACTCCTCTACGAAAAAAAATATAGCCGTTTTTTGTGATGAGTAGTAATTGCCATAAAAAATGGGCATTCTCGAAAAAAAATAAAAATCGCATTTCGGGTTCAGCAGAATAAAGATAATTCAATTCCGAATACGAAACACTCATAAAAAAACTTTTTTTTTAAACGGAATTAATTTCCATGTATCCACTTTAAAATGCATATTTGATAATTTTTTTCTCGATGACAAGATGCACAAAAAAAGTTTTTCAGGAGCGCCCCGTATTCGGAATTCAATTATCTTCATTTTGCTTTACTCAAAATAGAATTTTTATGTTTCTCCATAATACTCCATTTTTCTGACAAATACTACTTATCATAGAAAAGCGCTTTTTTTTCGAAGAGGACTTGAAAAACGATTAATAATCTTATTTATTTTCAGTCGCAAAATCTCCGCGCAAGGCCCTTAATAAACACATAAAAACGATTAAACCTTCGAAAAAAAAAACTTGGAACCAAATGTTCGAAAGTTCAGTGAGACGTAGGATTCTTTTTCCAGGCAGCCTTGGAGTTCCGGAATTTTCTAAATATGTCTATCCACTGATCGATCTTTTTTTTATCCCTTTTGTGCGACCTAGATAAATTATGCAACCATTAAAAAATCACTATATGGGGAATTCAACGTTTCTGCTCGCGCTTCCCTTAATTTCGCGATCTAAGGTCACGGGGCTAGTCCGGGTTCGACCGTAACGGCCCGTATACGTAACAGCAGACGATGATTTTTTTTTTCGGCCAGAAACAAATTGTAGCACGTAAGAGATTAAGGTACGATGATTTTGTAACGATGCACTTGTGGGCGTGCAAGTGCGGATTCACTCGTCTCGCGTCAGGCAAGATCATCGCGAGTAGTGTGTGCTGCGCCCATTAAATGAAACTGCGTTCTCGTATTACCGACATAAAGAATATAATAGAGGAACTGGAAAGAGATTTTTTTTTGCAACTGGATGGCATGCTATTATTACACCGAGGTTATCATTATATGCGTCATCAGGCGTAATTAACATATCGTCGGTGTCTGGCTCTTTAATTCTAATGTACTTTGGTGAGCCTAACGCTCTACCTCCCTCTCACTCTCGTTCACACTTCCAATAATGAGAAGACATTCCATTTCGCAATGGTCATAAAGAGAAAGAAATGTTCTCAGCCTTCGTTCCGTCAAATCAATTTTATTAGCAATAAAATCCGTCGGTATCCTGTTATTATTTATATCTCGAAAAAAAATCACGTCATATATATATATATATATAGGGTGACAATTATAAAGTGGCCATGCATTGTGGGTCTCACGCGGAGTTTTTGCGACAGAGAAAAATATGATTATTCAAGTTCTCTTCGAAAAGCAATATAGCGTAATTTGTGATGAGCAATATTTGCCAGAAAAAAATGAGCATACTGGAAAAAAAATCAAAATTCCATTTCGAATGCAGCAGAATGAAGATAATTAAATTCCGCATAGAAACACTGTTTTTCGTGCGCCCCCTCATCGAGAATAAAATTATGACAGATACATTTTAACTTGGACAAATGGAATTTAATTCCATTTTTAAAAAAAGTTTTTTTTTGCGTCTTTCGTATTTGGAACTTTAATTTTTTTCCAGGATACTCTTCTTTTTACTACTATTAGAACTCGGTTTTTGCTCTGCATTAATCGACAAAACAACTTCCCTCATCCGACTCCATTTTCGCGATTTATCCCGAGGTGTTCAATCAACACCAGACACCCTGTACATTCGTCCCTTTCTCGTGCCGCTGGTAAGCCCTGTGAATAAAATTGCTCGAGTTCTTTCACGCACGCGTATAATGCCCTATAAAAATAACAAGGAAAAGAGCTCTCATATTTCTCAGCACCGAAATCATTTGTTCAAACGTCACTTTCGATGGTCTCCCATCATTCCAGCGCAAAATGCGCTATATCGTTAGACTGCTGCGTCATTTTTTTTTTCTATTTTTTTTTCTCAAGCATGAAAAAAACGATCGATCCAGGATGCGATCGGTCATCGATCACTCCCACGTTTTCATCGTTGCAGTAACTTCTCAAAGGCTTCGAATATATATATATATATATATATATATATATATACACGTACTTGAAGCATTGCCTCGTGTGCCGCACTTTTGTATTATGCGATATTGCAGAGTATACCGATTCCGATGATTTACTTGTGTTTTACGTACACACGTGAGTGTATGTAATTCTGAAGGATGACGGGACGGGCAGAGAGGCGGGGGGATGGAGCACCAGTGAACGAGAGCTGAAAAGGAGATCAAGCAAACGTGGCTAATTTCGCTTTAATGGGTGCCACGAATGCCGCAACGCGAATCCTCATCGTGGATGTGGCATAAGATCGTGGGCTGCAACAGAATTATACTATTTCGCTATATATATATATATATATATATATATATACAGTTGTTGTATACATGTATATGTGCAGTTGCACAGATCCTCCGGAGGCTCTTTTCCATTGTGCAATTAATGAGAGCGTTAGTTACACACGCCAAGAATTCTCCTGTGATGCTCTCTCTGACGTTTGTTGCAAAACAGCTCGATGAGAGTGAAAGCTCATGAAATATATTGTCGAATAATCTGTATATTTATATATATGGTAAGGTGTGTCAAAAGAATTTTTTTTATTGTCTTTTTACCCCCTTAAACAATATTGATAGGTACGAAAGAAATTCGTACCAAATTTTACACCTCGAAGTTAAATACCCATTTGATTAACATGGGAAAAAGACCATTTGCGTCCAAACGTTGAATAAACTCAACGACTGACTTCTATTTCTTTGCATTTTGTGAATTTTTCGGAAGCTTTTAGCGGCCAATGCAATCAAAATCGTATTGCATATTTCAGTTTATATATTTAAATACAAATTGGTTTTTTACGCGATGGAACCTAGGGGAAATGATAAATATATTGTTTTTCACGATGGTGTAATATTTGAAAATTTCATCACTGCCAGTTGAAAAGAGGAATTTTCTCGTCGGCAATATTTTTATATTAACTAGACTTTTTCGCGAAACGTCATTAATAAAAAATTTTAAAAAATTGTGTGAGGCGGGGCAAAGAATTTATTTATTTGTATATAAAATAATTTTCTTTTTCTTATTATTTTTATTATTTTTCTTAATTTTATATACAGTGGGTAAAAATAGTATTTGCACACCACATGTTTTTCAATCTATCCTGCGAAATAAAATAAAATACTTTAGTATTTTTTTTCGAAACAAATATAATGTTTGAAAAAAAAATTAGGATAATTTGACAAACAGACGATGTGCAAATACTTTTTTACTCACTGTATATAAATATATGATTTTATTGTATATATATGTCTATATATCTGTATATATGTATATGATTTTATTTCAATTTTGGGGAGATTCAATAACCGAGAAAATATGCAGAACAATTCGTCGATCGGAATTTCCGTAATTGGTTCAATTTTAGCCAGAATACGTATATATATTTTTGACTTCGGCGAATTGGGATGGAGTAATTTTGAATTTCAGTAATAAAATTCCCTCTTCAATTATGGATTTCGAGATAATTCGCGGTCTCACGCCAGTCCTGGGAAGCTTGGATCGAAAAATCACATTGTTTTGCAACAATTAGGCAACGCTAGGCACGAGCAATCCTCGGGCGCCGTGAACCCCATCGAGATCGCACATTCAACAAATGAATAATCCCTCGTACAGATACGTATACCATAGCAATTGCGTTTAAATTGTACGAGATAGAGTTATCGTCGAAATAAGATTGATAAGATGCTCGATATAATTGGATGTAATAGGAGCCGCGTGACTGAGTATTTCCGACCGGCGATATTGACGTACCGGGCGATCTCCCGCAGAGCTCGCACCCAACGTTCTTCGTACAAAAATCCTAAGAAAATCCTAGGATCATCGTCCTGTTGAGAAAATCTCCAGGATACGGCTTTCCGGCAGTTTCACTGTGTTCTCCTGGGGAGGAGAAAGTGAAGGGGGCAGGACCGTAAAGTCTTCGAAAGTCTCGATGAATAATTAAGAATTAATTAATTCATCAATAACTATCGATAATAATAGTTGACTAATTAGTTAAGTTAATTAGTAATTCAGAAATTGAAGTTGATAAGCAATTAATAATAACTTATCAATTCAATTACTTCAAATGGGACCATACAATCATTATGATTAATAATTACTATCAAAAGTGATTAATAATTAGTGTTGATAATTACGTGATAAAATCCGGAAGTAATTAACAATTACTCTTAATCATTACTCATTAAAAGCTTAATAAAAGCTGGAATTATTTAATAATTATTATTTATAGTTGAAAGCTTAATAAAAACTCAGTGTGATTAATAATTACCATTAATAATTTCTTATCGAAAGCTCTAATTGAATTAACTAATCAATACGATTACCAATAACTTGTCAAAAGCTCGAAATTTTAAGATACGTTACACGATAAATAATGAACCCTTCATAAACGTGAAACAAACGATTGCACGATTCGTGAATAAGAAACCAGGAAACGAAAAAATTGAGGAAAAAATCCGTTCTTCGTATACTTTTTTTTAAATTTTATTCGAAAACACAGGTTTGAATGCGAGCATAAAAATTTGCACACACAAGGAGAGTCCTCTAGTCTCATTCTCCTCTAGTCCTTACCAGGAGGCACCGGATAGAACTGTTCGTGAAAAAAAAATCGCCTCTTTTGCTCTACACACGTGTATGCTTCTATATACACGTAGACGGTATATCGTCACGCTAAGAGAGCACTATTGTAGGTCTTTCTTCTTTTTTATTTTATTTTTATTTTTTTCATATAAAATACGCTCGTCGATCATCGTTCGTCGCGCGCGTTATATAATGTCCGTGCTATTTCATCCCTCTCTCCCTTTCTCTTTCTCTCTCTCTCTCTCTCTCTCTCTCTCTCTCTCTCTCTCTCTCTCTCTCTGTCTCTCTCACTCTCTCTCTCTCTTTTTCTCTCTTCCTCGAACTCTCGATCTTTTTGCAAGCTCCGAGTCTCCTCATTTTTCACTCTTTCGCAAAGGCACACACACACACACACACACAAACAAAAAGCACACACTCAGACACACACTCTTACAAAACGTATGAAGACAGGAGATTTTTTTTTTCGTCATCTTCCCAACGTGCGCTCTTTAGCTCCTGCACGTGATGGCTCTACTGGCGGCGACCCACGAGCCTTTTTCGGTCAGTCGTCAACTCCAATCCCCAAAAGCTCGTTTTCATTTTTTGCTCTCCCCCCTGCACCCAGCCCCCTCCTTCGCGAGGTACTCATCGTGGAGTGAGTCTAATGAAAGTTCGGCGTGCCGTAGCTCGCGCTCGGTCCGCTCGGCCCGAAGGAACCCCCCGTACTTCCGGTGTAACTGCCACCGTTGTAATTGTCGATCGAATTCGTACCCGGATACTGATAATTGTTGCCACCATTGTTGTTGTTGTTGTAATTGCCATTGTAGTTGTAGCCACCTTGATTACCTGAAAAGAAAAATTTAGCCGCGGTTTTCAAACATTTTATTGGTTATTTTTTTCCGTGATGGTGAATCAACGCTCCTGTCAACTTTTCGGGGGTTTTCGGGCGAGCTTTTTTTCAAGGGTTCTCCAGGCTCGCCATCTGGAACGGGACCCTTTCCGCCTCCCAGGGATGTTTGGATATTCATTGACCGATTTATGGTCGAGCAACCGAAGCGGACGTTTTCAAGTGACTCCCTTGTGGGTGATTTGTGTTTCGGGAAATGGAAAATATTGCAGCTCTTTTTTTTACTTTTTTTAGGTCCTTTTAGAGCTGAAAACTCATGGATGGACAGAGATCACGGAATGTTTAATGAATGGACGTGTATAATAGTGTTTTTGTATGTGTATCAAAATACAGAAAATAATTTGATATTTTTGCAAACGAAAATATTTGCCATTTTTTAGGTCTTCTCGGAGCTGGAAAGCCATGAATGGCCGACATTATTCGTGAGATGTTTTGTGGATAAACCTGTATAATAAAATTTACATTTATTAATATCAAAAATTTATATGCATATATATATATTAAAATACAGAAACGTATTTATTTGCGTGTAACGTTATACGAACGAGTAAAATTCCGTAATTTTTTTATCTCCGTGTAAAATTAAAAAACCACGAGTTGCCGAAATTATTCACAAAGTATTTTATCGAGAAACGTGTTAGACAATCAATCCAAACAAACGGATGTCGTTTGCTTGTTCTCGCACAAAGGTTAATTGATCGCATATGTTTGTTTTGATTCGTTTTCAAAGATGAATTAAAAAATATACCTAAGTCAAATGTAGGGTTTACTTTGATTTAATCCGAAGGTTAATCAATCGATTGTGTTTGTTTGAGTTCGTTTTTAAAGACTTATTTGAAGATGAACCCAAACTAAAGGTTGGGATTGCTTTGTTTCAACCCAAAGGTCAATCCCTTGAATGGGTTTGTTTTGAAAGATTAATACGGAAATAAACTCAAACCAAATGTAGGGTTTGCTTTTATGTGACCCAAAAAACTTGAACAAACCCGAAGATTCATCGATCGTTTGGATTTGTTTGGGTTTGTTTTCAAAGATTAATTTGGAAATAAGCCCAAAAAAACCCAAACACAGACCAATGAGTTTGTTTGGCGTCGTGTGCGAAGATTGACTCAAATACAAATCCAGAACAAAGGTTAGGATCGCTTCGATTCAACCCGAAGGTTAATCGATCGGACGGGTTTGTTTAGGTTCGTGTTCAAAGATTCATGTGAAAATGAGCCCAGGCCAAGGATAGGGTTTGCTTGGATTTAACCCAAACAAACCAAAACAAACCCGTAGGTTAATCGATTGGATGGATTTGTGTGGGTTCGTTTGCAAGGATTGGCACAAAAACAAACCACAAACCAAAGAATGGGTTTGCTTTGATTTAACACAAAGCTTAATCCATCGGATGGGTTTGTTTGAGTTTGGATTCTGAACCACTAAATCATTTACTCTGAATTACGTACCTCGATTATAATTGTTGTATCCCTGATTGTTATTGTACCCGCCGTTGTTGTTGTTGTATCCAGGATTATTGTTGTTGTTATTGTTGTACCCACCATTATTATTGTAGTAATTGTTATTGGCGTTATTGTTGTAACCGTTGTTATTGTTATTGTTGTTATTGTTGACATATTGATCGGGGAAGGTGGCCTCGCCCTCGTATCTGACGTCCGCGTGGAATCCTGTTCTCCAATCTGCCGTGTACGTAACTATCTGAGTCCTTCCGTCCGGAAGTTGGACACGATACTCCCCGCGCACCGTCTCGCCGTCGCTCGTTTCGCTGCGACCAAAATCGTTTCCCGTTGCCGTGTCCTTTACCGCGTAACCGAACTCGTACGATTTTGGCTGCAAAATGGCAAACGAATTGACGAAAAAAAAGGTTACACCGAGCAATGGTGCGCGTATGGGAACGAAGAACTTCTTGCTGCAATCGTTTTTATCGGGCATTTTTTTTATTTCCGGTACTTCCTGTGGCGAGCGAGGAATTTTGTCTGAATTCGAACCACGGGAGTCTCGTCGAGATCTGCAAAATTCATTCTCTCCCTTTAAGGAGGTAGGACTACTTCCTCAGGATCAACAAAGAGACTAAATTTATGTTACCCTACGGGTGTTCTGATTTATGTTAACTTGTATTGAATATTTGTATTGTCGATCCGAAAGTGCCAAATTTGTCGTAAATATTTTATTTATTGCATATTTACTAATAAAAACTGAAAAATTAGATCCTCAACGACTCTGGAGTCTTCACGATGATTTCCAAGCAGTAGCGAGATTCTGTAAGTCGGTAGCGACAATGAAAACTGTCGCTACCGAGTTACAGAATCTCACTACAGAGCTAGGTTATGCTCGCCAAACGAATCAGCTGTTGCGCCCAACATTGGAAAGTCTATGGGTACTATTTCGTCATTATGATAATATTCAACCGGAAGTTGAAACCGTTTTATAATGTAGTGCTTGAACTACACGGTGAATGAATTTATCAAATTTTAGTTTTTCAACGACCTTTGGTTGGATACGTGAGCAGCGAAACCGTGATCACCGCACTTCCGGTCGACCGTTTCTAAAAGACGACGTGCTTCACTGGCTCAAAGTGCTCGACTTTGCAATTTTATTACGAAAAAACTGAACGGTCAATATAGCTCAAATTTTTCCAAAGGGTGCCACGTATTCGTTAACATCATATAAAAATTTTAGGCCCGACAGTTGGATTCGTCCCCATGATCGTACCTCCTCAAAGGGTCTGCATCAGCTTCAAGTAGGGTTGGGAGGGGCATGTTGAGTAGTCGGGTAAGTTGGGCAAACGAAATATCTGGAAAACTAAGCGCCGCACGCGGGTGCATCAAATGGCGGAAAGAGAGGTATGCGCACGGGACAGTAACACGGGACGTTTCGTTATTTTTGCACCCAACAGTTAAAAAAAACGTGATTTAAAGATTTTCTTCTACCAGTGTATGAGAAAAAACATTTAAAGGTTTATCGCAATTAATGTTAATGTTTGTAAATCTCACTAATTCAAAAACAACTGTTGGTTCATTGATGCATTGTACCAAATCATGTTGCATGCATCTGATTTTTTCATACAATTCTTACTTTGCTCAACTTACCCTCATACCCATGCTCAACATACCCCACTATCGGGGCAGGTTGAGCAAATATGGCCTTAGCCATTTGAGAGCGATTATCTGTGAAACGATAAGGATGACAGGAATTTCGTCTACAGACTTTTTTTCTCCGATACATTTCTTATTGACCAAAGTAGGTTTCATTTTTATACGGCAGACTGTTGAGGAATTACAGGGGGGTAATTCTAAACTTGCTCAACATGTCCCTCCGTATCAAAAAAGAGCTTTGGCATAGTTTCATAGTCTAGGGTCTCAACTTTAATTTGTAACAAAGATTTTGTGAAAATTCCATAAATCCACTAAGTTGTGACGATTTTTGTGAAGGGTCGCCCACTGCGCTGCGGCGAATCGTCTCGTTGTGATCTGCCCTTTTTTTTGCGTTTTCCTCGGAAGTATTTTGCGAAATGGTATAGTCCCCAAACAAACTTGCAAGTAAGCGTCTTAAAGTAAATTTGTAAACGGTGTAAGAACCCAAACAAACTTTAGGAGCGAAATGATGAGCAAGTTTCTAAAGGGCAAGATTTGTTTTTGGCAAAAGTGGAAAGGCCTTCTTGAGTTCTTGAAAATCTTGAACATTGATTTGGTTTTCGCAAGGTTCTGTACGCGTATACCATGGAGGATAAGTTCGTGTATGAAAATTAATCCCAATATTTTTCGATTTTAAGATAGAGCGAAAAGACCATATTTTTTGAAAATTGAAACTTCTGTGAAATCTAGAGATTTCAGAAGAAAAATTTACAGGAAAAGATTTTTCAGAATATACCAACGGCCTTAAAATCAGAAGAGTCTTATCGATTTTCTCTAAATTCATCAAGAAAATACGCCCAACGGTACTTTATCCGTGTACAAACATTCAGCCAGGTGTCTCAAAATCTACTGAGTCGATTTTGAGGAGATTTCGATCTTCACTACTGATGTTAATAACATCAATGCCCTAATAGACTCCGACCGGCATTTGATAACTACAGAAATCGGACATAACCTCAGCATTGACCTATCAGCTGTTTCGAGACACTTACAGAAGCATGGGATGGTAACCAAGCTTGATGTTTGGGTGCCGCGCGAAATGAACGAAAAGAATTTAAGGAACAGAATTTCAGCTTGCGATTTGTTGCTCACACGTCATCAAAACGAATTATTTTTAAAGAGAATGACTATTGGAGATGTAATGTGAATTGTCTACAAGATTATCAGTCGAAAAAGGTCATGGTCGAAGCTCGGGGTGGCTGCTCAGACGGTCACAAAGGCTCGATTACACCCGAAGAAGATCATGCTCTGTATCTGGTGGGATTGGAAATGAATCGTTTATTATAAGCTGCTGCCAACCAACATAACGATTGATTCTACCAAGTACTGCTCACAGTTGGCTAAATTAAAGTGAGCTATCGATGAAAAGCGGCCTGAATTGACGAACAGAAAGGGCGTAGTGTTCCACCAGCATAACGCTAGACCACACGATTCTCTCATGATCCGGCAAAAGTTATTGCGGCTTGGGTGGGATGTTTTGCCGAACTCACCGTATAGTCCGGACCTTACACCTCCGGACTATCACTTGTTCCAGGTGCTACAGAACAGTTTAGATAATCAAACCTTCAATTTCCTGGACGTCCTCAAAAACTACTTGGATGACTTCTTTGCTCAAAGATATCAGGACCCCGTGCGGAAAATTGGCAGGGTATACCTAAATCAATGCAGGGCCTTCAATGGATTATTTGTGGATTCCATAGTAGGGTTTTCCGTATAAGAGCCGAACCGGGCCCCTATTAGGAAATGGTAGGGTAGGTAGGTTGACTTAAACTACGGTCTAAGTACGGAGGACAAGTAAAGGCCTTTAAGGGGTGTAGTTGTAGATTCCCTAGTAGCGATTTTCCCAATACTATTAGACTTTGCTATTATAGGGGGAAAATCAGTATAAATTGCTTGACTAAAGAATTTGTGGCATAATAATTATTGAGATCGATTCAATATAATAATTAAACTATGCGTTTAGTACAGGAGCTGTGATGCCTTAGCCAACACGCATGTAGTACGTTCATTGGAAGAACGCGAGACCAAAGGTGTCAAAATACGAGACAGAATTTTAAGCCTCAAATGTATTGAAACAACACATTTCTTTTTCACAGTGTACACACACATATGTACGCATATGGCTGCAATAATTTTTATGAAGCACTGTTGAGGCAATTTTAAATGCCCTGGTTATTTTACCGTTAATGGCCCTCGGTAGCAAAATGTGACCGGCCACTGAAGGCCAATGTGAGGCTTCCAGACTAGGGCCTTAATAAAATTAGGAAAAATTACGATGGGCCCGATCAAAGTCCGAACTCAATTTCCGCACGGGACTTCCATGAAAAAGGAATAATAAAGCTCGTGGAGAGATGGCAGAGAGTCATTGGACAGAATTAAACATATTCAGTTCATTAAAATCGCTTTTTTGGTCAATATTTTGCGTTTGAAATTTACTTGATTTTCGCTGCGGAGTTATGCATAGACCCAATATTTATCCGATTCACTTAAAATTCGAACAGAGCATAGTCAATGACATTTTCGATCGTACGATCCAATGATTTTTTTCGTATGTCTATCAATTTGTTAATAACAAACGATTAAAGTTGTTTTTTTCATCGAACACCCAACTTTTTTTCCACAACTTGCCATTTTTGTAATTTACAAAATTTCACTAAGTATCCGATCGTACGAAAGTTTTCCTGATATAAAAAATATTTTTTTTTAATTTTCAGTTCAAATCACCCCAGAACCACTAACCCCCAACTCCCCACAAGAAATGAAGATTACCGTTCCCGAACTTTCGCACGTCGCTTACGAGTGACGAATTTTTGCGTGCAACCGCAAAACCCAAACCGTTTCAATTCCAGAAGAACGGTCTCGAACATACGCGTCTCGTTACTCGAGCATCGCTGCCATCTACGCCGCTTTTCTCCATCGTCGTCTCTTCTGCCTAATATGGACCAGGGTTTACGGAAAAGAATCACGTTTTCGCAAAATTCCGATTTAACCGGAATCACGATAGTGGCGGCGGGATGGGTACCGTGATATTGCCCGGGGCTGATTTTTGTTGCTTTCTCTTTTTACAGGAATCCTCGGCGAAATACAGGGGTGAAGTCGGGGAGTGGTTTTCTCTTGTACCTCGAGGAGAAACGGTACTCGATGTGGCCAAACAGGGTTTTCAGGGGGTGGTTTTGCGAGAGTAGTTTTCGCGCTATGCATACAAGTGCACTCTCTCTCTCTCTCTCTCTCTCTCTCTCTCTCTCTCTCTCTCTCTCTCTCTCTCTCTCTCTCTCGCTCTCTCTGTCTCTTTGAGCTCCTCCACCCTCGTTCGTCGTAATGCTCGCATTCAGATGCCTTGATACGATTAGCCAACTGGCGATAAATGTCGTACAATCCCCTTTCCCTGCCCTGCCGCCGCACTTTCCCCTCCTTTTTCTCTCTCTCTCCTTTTCTTCCTCTCCTCTCGTTGCTACGTTGGTTCTATTACCTCATCCACTATTTCTCATGGCGAAAACCACCCTTAACGTTTGAACCCGATATACGCCCCTCCTCGGCGAAAAAGTACGCTGCTGTACGGAGAATTTTTGCTCATCGCACACAGACATACTCACGTATGCCCTCTCAACTGGAGATCGTTTTTCCAGAGGGATGAAAGAAGATGGAGGAAAAACACTCAACCCCTTGAATGGAATGGTGGAAATCGGTAAGTGCAGGGCGTTTTGAAAGGAGAAAGGAAAAGCTTTCTGTTTCCGCGCGGTATCGTGGTATAATACGGACTATGTGCATAGGCAGCTTAAATGACATCCGATGGGAAGATTTGAAGTTCTCCGTTTCTTTTAGCCGTTTAGCTGCTTCGTAAGCAGTTTTTATTTTTTTGGCGAAAGCTGAATAGTGAAAGTTTATGGGTCTTTGAATTTTGGCTCCGCAGAGGAAGCTTTGTGTTAAAAAAAAACCATTTTTTTCCATGTTTATGTTTTATTTTAACTTCTGCGTATTGATTAATTGTTAATAATTCTTGAATTAAATTCAATTTATAAATGAATTAATTTAAATTAAATTAAATGAACATCATTAATGTAATTTAATTCAATTGGAATGACTTAATTTGTTATTTATAATATTAAATTGTACGTGCGATTTTTTTAACAATTTGACATTGGAGGAAGGATAGTGGTGAAATTATTTCGTGCGAGTAAATAGTCGTAAGTTTTATTGTAAAAAATAATATTGTATAGCTCAGAAACGTATACATTGCTTCGTCATTAATTTAAATTAAATAAAAATGAACGGCACAAGTATCAGTCCATGACCTGCGAAGATTTCTGACCTGCAAGTATTATTGTGTAAAGTTTTTCTTTTCTTTCCTTCAATTTCTTTTCCTTTTCTTCGTTGGATCAAATTTATTCTTGAATAGTAAATATTTCTTACCTCCAAAGTTTCTTACCTGCACAATATTACTTTGGCAAATCAAATTTACGAATATTCATTCACACAAAATTATTTCCCCTTAATTTTTTTCTGCACTGCCAAATTGTTGAAAAAAATCATAAGTAAAAAAAAGTTCCATTGATCTCGATTCTTACCTGACTGTCGACGTAATCTTGATCGGGATTGTGACCGTCGCCCAGGGGCGACCCGTAACTGTTGATTATGTTCCCACCCCCGCCGCCGCCACCCTGAGAAGGACCGCCATGATGATTATTGTTGCTTCCTCCACCACCGCCTAGAAAATTGCTCGGTGGACCATATTGATTGTTCAGCGACGGTGACTCGCCGTATACCGAGCCGATAAACAACGCCAAGCCTATCGTTATCTGATAAAAAAAAAGCACATGAAAAAGAAGCGCGACGTTCTCGATTAATCGTGGATCAGCTAGAAGTCAATGATGAATGTGATGGAAAAAAATCTCAATCCCCCACTTTTCGACTGAACTCTTTCCTTGAACCCTTCCCCGAAAGTGACCAAGTCGAATACCGATTCTCCGCTTCACCGACATTTTCAAAAGATCGTCTTTTTTATCGTTGATTATTATTCCACGTTTTCAATTCCGTGTTAAAAAAAAAAGTGTTTCAAAATTTCAATTGGGAACGGAGTTCAAACGCATTTTTTTCGAAACCGCCCAAACAAACCCCAAAAAAAATAAAGTTTTCGAGACGATTACGCGATAACTCAAACAGTTAATACTTTTTGATAAAGTTTTTTTTACCTTTGGAAATAGAAAGTCTACACACGCGTTTTTTATTCTTTAAATTCAGCAAATCCTTTAGAGCCAATCAAAGCGCGAAATTTTCCACGGAAAAGGTATTTCGACTCCAAAAAGTAACAACGTTTTTTGTTCTTTCAAAATTCGAAAAATTGCACTTCCTATCAACTCGATTGGCGTCAACTAGAACGAGACAAAACGCGATTTTCCGTAATTTCTCCGTAAATTGATTCTGATAAATAGATTGATCCTCCTCGCACTGCAAAAATCCCTGCGAACACAGTCCTCTCTCCGACGTCCAAAGAGAAAAAAAATTCACCGCAAAGTGAGCGACTAAATCGACGCCAAATAAAAATCGGACAATCGAATAAATTCGATCAGATTTACCTGGCGCACTAGGGTTTCCATGATCCTTGGTACTACGTTTTTTTTTTTCCTTTTTTTTTCTCCGTATCGTTCTAACCAGCACAGATCCGGCGCGACTACCGATCGATCGAGATTCAGAAGGAGAAAAAAAAACAAACGAAACACACACACGCACCCGCGACTCTTTGAAATGGAAAAGTTATAATGTCGAGCGAAGAAAGCCTCGAGGTTTATATAGCCGCTCGAGTTTGACTTCCATGCTCACGCATTTGCGGCAAGAAGGGGATCCTCCGCTCCGTGTTTCCACGCGTTTCCTGTGACGTGACGAGACGTGTCATCCACCACTTGCACACTCCTTCTCGTAATCCCTATCTCTCCAATATACCTACCGAAATAACTATTCGTAACTATCGCGTACCTCTATCACCGCGAGACTCGCTGATGTCCTGGAGCGGAGAAGGAAAAAACAGATGAGAACATACTTGTCCAGAAGCACGGAAGATTGATAGATAGAGATAGGGTAACTAAAGCGTAGCGAAAAACCACCAGAGATCATCGTTCAGCTGACCGAGCATCATATACCCAGACATGAATTTCTTCTCTTACATTTATATTTATATGCGAAAAGAAGAACATTCTGTATATTGCATCGTTCAAAAACTTTGAAAAGGTAAAAAAAGTACACCAAGCAATTGAAAAATCCTCTAAAATACATTGTTGTTTGTTTTACTTTGTAAAAAATTATGGCTTACTTCAAGGGGTTAGGTGGGTTTGAAAATTTCAACAAATCCGTTTTTTAAATTTTATTATCTAATGGTACAATATGTCTAGAATATTTTTCCAAAGTTTTAAGTCAATCGGAGTAAAAGTCGAGGAGAGAGAGCCTTTGGGAATTCCCCCGTTGGGAAAGACCGGCCGGGAGCGACGCAGGTATACGCATTTTTCTCAAAACACTACTTTTGAAGTCGGTGGACACGATTTCTCAAAAACTAATGCTACGATCTTATTGAAGTTTTGCACACTTCTTCAAAATAGCATTGACTAGTGATTGTACGAAGGTTTTTTTTCGATTACAAATAATTTTACAAGGCTATACGTAGTGTAAATTGTACCAAAAAATGAAATATTTTGCATACAACTCTGCCAAAAATTCAAATTTCAATTAAAAAAAAAATCCTTCGTCCAATCACGAGCTTTACTTATCTACTAATAGAAAAAATTTGGTTTTTGAATTTCAAATAAAACCATCATGAGTTATCCTGACCACCACGAGGACACATTTTTTTGAGGGGTCTCCGGAAACCAGGTCCCACAGGCTGAATTTCCCAAATTTTTGGATGAAATTTTTCAAAAATATTATTGAAATGTTGCTCTTTTATGTGCTTAATATTTTGAATAAAATTATTCATACATTATATTTTAAAAAAATAGAGAAAATATGCTTTTTTTGGCTTCGAAATCCACGTAACCCCTTAATAATAGTGCATTATGAGACGAGGACATATCATAATAAAATTTCGTCGAGTATTATACGAAATTTTATTTTACGCGGTGCGAAAATGTGGTTTTTACGGATGCGAAGCGTGCGTAAAACATCCATTATCGTACCGAGTGGAATAAAAATACTTATTATTTGGTTTAATTCAAGAAATTATTCTATTTTATTTTTTCCTTTAATCAATTGTACAAAAAAACTGAAATTATTTATAAAATAGCCGAGTATGATGTATGTATTACGTAGGTGTATAAAAAATGTTGTACTCAATATTGTTAAACCTTAGGAATAATGTTATTAAAAATGTTTCATTTTTATTTAAAAAGTCACATGATAAAACAAATATGCGGAAAAAATATATCTGTATTTTTCATTTATACATTTATATAATAAAATATATATTTTTAAATCATATTGAATAATATAATAGTTTATAATGGTCAATGAATAAATAATAATATAAATCTAATTAATTTTATAATATTATTCAATAGATTTCATTTTTGATACTAATAGTTTTTGCTACAGCAGCAAAGGAAATTCGGTTTTTTTCGTTGCCTGAGCAAAGAATGATCATTAAATTGACATTTCTGACGTATGTGATTTTTATTGTCATTGTTAACTTTGAAGAAGAATTTATGACATGAAGAATCACGACTTTTAGCCATAATAAGAGACATATGTTAAAATGAAAGCATTCTCCTCGAAATCGATCATTTTTATTATAAACCCCCCCCCCCCCCCCCCCCTTCTGGCGTGTGCCATGTCCCCGGCATTCATGGTTTCCACCCAACATAATTGTATTTGACAAATTCAACATTCTTGCGAATTTATTTGTGCATCCGTCTCTCTCTCTCTTCTCTCTCTCTCTCTCTCTCTCTCTCTCTCTCTCTCTCTCTCTCTCTCTCTCTCTCTCTCTCTCTCTCTCTCTCTCTCTCTCTCTCTCTCTCTCTCTCTCGCTCTCTCTCTCTCTATCTCTCCCCATGTTGCTTCCATCCATGAAGACCTTAAAAACACGGTCAAGTCTACGAAAAAAAGTGACCTGACAAAACATCACGTTATTTTCTCTAATTTCAAGTACCAAAATAATGGCGGGCCCTGTTAATTCGAAAACCACCAGTATAAAAGTACAGGCAATTAATTAATTTCCCTCTTCCCCCCTTTTCATAGTGCTCCGTTTTGTTCTATGTTTTACATATATTTTCATGCGGAATGACTTTAGAAAGTGGCGATTACGAAATTTTTCTCGGAGCGCCCGCGGTCCCGTGAATTTTGCTGTACCAATTTGACACTTCGTGCGCACCCCGAAAAAGTTTCGAGAATTTCTCTTTTATGAAATTCTGCGATTGCCGATAAAAAAATTAATACTACAAAATCTTTTGCCAATACAGTGTCTGAGTTGTTTATTCAACAATTTTATTTTTCATTAATTGAAAATTTAATTCGATAATTAGGATGAACTGTAAATAAACGGTGATACATTATTGATAAATTAATTCGAGAGAAATACTGTGAGTAATCAATTCACGGTGTACCTATTAATTAATTTGCATAATTACGATACTTTTTCCGTTCAATGGAGAGTGCCAAACGGCTGGCTACGTACATACCTCGCTCTCGATCTCTCTCTCTCTCTCTCTCTCTCTCTCTATATATATATATATAATATTTTTTTATACATATATATTGTAGACTAAGGTAACACAGTTCAAACACTCATACTAATTGGTACCGCGTATACGTAATGTATGAGATCACCGTGTACATTTACGCACACTGTTATTCGGTTCACACGGGACGAGAGAGCGTGTCTTTCGACTCGCCCAGAAAAACACACTGTGTGGCAAGCGTACGGTTTATTTCCTATTGTTCTCCGTCGCAAACCGCGTTATTTTGGCTCCTCGAAACTTCTGAGCGTATTACTGTGCATGTGAGCTAATAAGCATTTTCGTGCACCTTGTACACACGCGCCTATGGATATCCACATATATAAGTATAGGGGGATTCAAAAGACAACGGTACTATCGTGTAAAATTGGGAGAAGAAAAAAGATTTTTTTTTCCTTAGTCGTAGTTTAATTTAGTGTGTGTGGCACATGTGGATGTTTGAGGGGCGAAAATGGATTTGAGGGACGCGTGAAGGGCCAAGGTTATGAGAAATACTTTTTCGATGTGGATGCAATAGGAAAAAACGTATGTTTTTTCTTTAAAAAAAATTCAGTGGGATAATGATCGAAGCTGATGAAACTGTTTGACATCGAGTATTTAGTAAAATGCTTCTGCGTGAATGCTGAAGGGTGATCGCGCGCCACTGTCCTTTCGAAAGGCTCCACTTGACGCGGATCAGACAAAGGGCAGATGAATTTTGGAAGCATTTATTTTCATATACCAAAGAAATTCGGGGATAAAGCTTCGGCCGTTTTCACGCCTATTGCGCTCAGGCGGACAAATTTACCAAAAATTATCAATACCGTTTCAGCATCGCGTTCTGACCCTATAAATTAAACCTGAAACAAACAATGGTTGATACACTAAAATGTTTTAATATTAAATATTATAATATTTTATAATATTTTATAACAATAGCTATAGTTTATTATTTGTTAAGTGTTTGTATTATTTTTATTATTATTGATTAATATTATCAATAATAATATATATTAATTCATATTAATGAATATATTAATAATAAATATTATTAATAATAATACCGACAGGGCAATTTTATAATATTCGATATTACAACAATTTATAATATTTTATAATAATAGATATATTTTATTATTCATTAATAATATTCATATAGACACTACAATTTGATAATATTAGATATTATAATATTTTATAATATTTCATAATAATTTATAATAATTTATAACAATAGCTATATTTTATTATTTATTAATAATATTCATGTAGACACTACAATTTGATAATATTAGATATTATAATATTTTATAACAATTCATAGTAATTTATAATACTTCATAACAATAGCTCTATTTTATTATTTGTTAAGTGTTTGTATTATATTTATTATTATTAATTAATATTATTAATAATAATATATATTAATTCATATTAATGAATATATTAATAATAAATATTCTTAATAATAATATCAGCACGGCAATTTTATAATATTAGATATTATAACAATTTATAATATTTTATAATAACAGCTATATTTCATTATTCATTAATAATATTCATACAGACACTACAATTTGATAATATTAGATATTATAATATTTTATAACATTTCATAATAATTTATAATACTGCATAACAATAGCTATATTATATTATTTGTTAAGTGTTTGTATTATTATTAATGATTAATATTATTAATAATAATATATGTTGATTAATATTAATTAATATATTAATAATAAATATTATTAATAATAATACCGACAGGCCACTTTTAAAATATTCGATATTATACCAATTTATAATATTTTGTAATAATAACTATATTTTATTATTTATTAATAATATTCATATGGATTAATAATATTTCATAATACTTTATGATATTATAAAATCATCAATATTTTATATTGTTTTAAATAATATTAGACACGTACATGTGTCATTAATGCGAGTATATACGGTGTATGTGCACAATTTTAAATAATACATATCCGAGTACATACTACGGCCACATGGATGAAGTAGCCGGCGCACGGTGAAGCGGAGAAAGCTGTCGTGCTCTGCTCCTCTCCTCGTATTACCTCACGTCGTGAGATCGCCCGCAATATCTCCTCCAATTTCTCTCTCTCTCTCTCTCTCTCTCTCTCTCTCTCTCTCTCTCTCTCTCTCTCTCTCTCTCTCTCTCTCTCTCTCTCTCTCTCTCTCTCCTCTCTCTCTCTCTCTCTCTCTCTCTCTCTCTCTCTCTCTCTCTCTCCCTCTCTCTCTCTCTCTCCTCCTCTCTCTCTTTCCTCCGCTTCTTCTTTCTGTTTTTTGAGCGCGCTAATTGGCTAATTGGCTCACTGAAAGTTAATTAAGGGCCCGATAATTAAGATTGTGCTCGCTGGGTCGACCGCCAAGTCCGCTGCACCCTTACTTGATTTTCTCGTTTTTGTTTGCTGTTACTGCTTTATTCTACATTTTTCTCAAACGTTGAGAACCTTCGAACAAAGTGTACTTGTACGCGCATCGTGCGTGCTCATCTTGACTCGACTTTTTGCACCCTTGGCTCGATACCAGGCGCCGATATGATATAACGGCTCTTTCGGTATATATAAGTCCGGCAAAGCGAATACCCCGGGCAAAGTGCATGCTCGCCACCACTCGCAAATTATGCGTTTGCCGATTGCCACATTACTATAGCAGCGTTCGCCCCATCGTCAGCCAGTACGTGGCAAATACTTTGGTGAGTGTCCGTCGCACGCGCCATCCAGGAGACGACGATTTGTGTTTTTGCTTGAAAAATATTGATTCATCAAGGGAGGTATTTTGCTCATAACAAGAAAGTTATTTATTTTCGTCCTGTGTTTTTGGGTGGTTACAATGTATGTTTGTGTAGCTTGATATACTGTGCAGAAAATGAGACCCAAAGCAATAGTTTTTATTTGAAACGGGATGACATCAGGCGTGACCACGTGGGGCAAAGCGAATAGGGCAAAGTGAATATCGTATTCGCTTTGCTTGGTGATCGTAAAGAATTTCATTATTTTTAATAATCTGCATATTTCGTTTCAGATGGTTAATAAATTCAAAAAGACGACGCAAAGTTCTTGAAGTGCAGACGTCATGCAAACAGCAATAAATTTATGTAAAGCTGGAGAATCCATCAAAGGAACAGCCTAAAAATACGAGTTAGCATACGCTACCTTATACAGATCATTTTGTTAGTAACTTACGTTTCCAAAGATTTCTTTGTTGTTATCTACTTTGCCGTTATGCCGTCTCCACATTACGCGGGGGCTCGGGCAAAGTGGATACTTTGACATTTTTTGTTATTTGATTTATAGCAACTAATTAAACTAGAATTAAGGGAAAATTGTTAACGCGTTTAGAAAGTTGATCAAATAAAGAGTTACCTCAGATAATTGTTTTAATTTTCTCTATTATACATTATCGGCAATAATCACGGAAAGCTTAAGGTGTTCACTTTGCCTGGACTTCCCCCATATATGGTATATATACTTAAGGGGGCCAAATTTCAGTTCTATATCGAGGGTGACGATTTTCATGTGTTTTTGAGGCTCTTGCGTAAGGATTTCGTAACCGAGCGAGATATGATTTTTAACAGTTTTTCAAGTCCTCTTCGAAAAAAATACTGCGTATTTTTGTGATGAATAGTATGTACCAGAAAAATAGAGTATTTTGAGAAAAAATCAGAGTTCCATTTTGAGTATACCAGAATGAATAAAATTCCG
This sequence comes from Ophion ventricosus, assembly GCA_963932345.1. Taxonomy (NCBI): domain Eukaryota; kingdom Metazoa; phylum Arthropoda; class Insecta; order Hymenoptera; family Ichneumonidae; genus Ophion; species Ophion ventricosus. The sequence goes on from OZ010711.1 coordinate 17,380,524, forward strand.
AATACGAAACACTCCTGAAAAAAACTCTTTCCCATATCCCGTCATCGAGAAAAAAAACAATGAAAGATGCATTTAAAAGTGTACAAATAGAATTTAATACGATAAAAAAAAGTTTTTACGAGCGTTTTGTATTTGGAGTTTCATTATCTGCATTCTGTTGGGCTCGAAATGAAATTTTGATTTTTCCCCAGAATGCTCATTTTTTTTCTGGAAAACACTACTGATCACGAAAATATGCTGTATTTCTTTTCTCGAAAAGGACTAAAAAAACCCATTACATATCCGATTTTTCTCGGGCACGGAATCTCCGTGCCAGATCCTTTCAAAACCCATGGCCTGTATATTATATATATATATATATATATATACATCTGCGTCGATCATGTATGCCATACATGCGCGTGCATTTGTGCGTACAGAGCATCTTGATCGCTCAAAATCTCGAGACGTGACTCCGCATCTGTTGGAGATGGGATGCTCCTGAGCTCCCGCGAGATGGTAACGTTTTTCGTCTGACCTATTATTCAATATCCGATGGGAACCCTTGTTATGGTATTAAACAATACGTGTCTGAACGTACACACACTCACCTATATATATATATTGGGTCAAGTAAAAAGTTCTGAGCGTTTTCCGCTAGATATCTTTCGTGAGCCATATCTCACAATGTATTATACATCGCATCGGGTCACACTATACGGCGATTTAAAGGTGACATTACGCTTCAAAAAAAGTTCTTTGACAGTTTTCTGTTTGGTGAAGCCAGTTGTGTGTTACAGTGTTCCAAAATGGAGGTAAAAAAAGGTAAAATTCGATACATTCTTCAGTGCCAGTACGACCAAGGTGAAAAGGCGGAGCAGGCGGCCAAAAAAAATTATGGACCCAATACAGTATCGAATGCAACAGCAAAGCGGTGGTTTCAACGTTTCTGTTCTGGTAATATGGACGTCGAAGATGAGGCACGCTCTGGTAGGCCAATCGTGGAAAATGTCGATAAAATCATGGAAATCGTCGAGTCGGACCGGCATGTGAGCACTTATTCCATTGCCCAGGAACTGAAGATTAGCCAGAAAACCGTTTGGAACCATTTGCATAAGGCTGGTCTCAAGAAGAAGCTCGATGTATGGGTGCCACACGAATTGACGCAAAAGAACCTTTTGGACTGAATTGATGCCTGCGATTCTTTGCTGAAACGTAACGAAATCGACCCATTTTTTAAGCGGATGGTGACTGGCGATGAAACATAGGTCACATACGAGAACAAAAGCCGAAAAAGATCGTGGTCCAATCGCGGTGAGCCGGCCCAAACGATCGCCAAGCCCGGATTAACGGCCAAGAAGGTTTTGCTGTGTGTTTGGTGGGATTGGAAGGGAATCATCCACTATGAGGTGCTCCCATCGGGCCAAACACTCAATTCGGAGCTCTACTGTCAACAACTGACCAGATTGAAGCAGGCGATCGACCAGAAGCGGTTAGAATTGGCCAATAGGCAGGGTGTTGTGTTCCATCAAGACAACGCCAGGCCGCACACATCTTTAACGACGCGCCAGAAGCTCCGAGAGTTTGAATGGGAGGTTCTATCGCACCCGCCGTATAGTCCAGACCTGGCATCAAGCGATTATCACCTTTTCAAGCAGTTGCAAAATTTTCTTGATGGTACAAAACTGGCCTCAAGAGAGGCTTGTGAAAATGAGCCGGTCCAGTTTTTTTACCAATAGGGACGAGGACTTCTTCAATCGCGGAATTATGAAATTGCCTTCAAAATGGACAAAATTATCGAACAAAACGGCGCATATTTTATCTAAATCGGATAATCCTAACTATGTTAATTTCATCGTCAAAATAAAGCGAAAAAACGCTCAGAACTTTTTACTTTATCTAATATATATATATATATTATATATATATATATATGTCTGTATATAAAAAAATCTTTATTTCCAGTTTTACTCCTGCTTTTATTTTTCTTTTCTCCACAAAATTCACACAATAATCGCAAACTCGACAAATTGGCCGATTACATATGGTGATAAGAAGACACGCTTGGTGAACTGTTTCATTAGCAATTAAATGCACCGCCTATTGTTTGTTGGCTCGTTCGAGTGGTGAATGTACACACACGTAGGGCCTTTTTACGCAAGAGTAGCCATTCATAGAGAGCGAAGCCGTGCGCAAAAAACTAGTGGAAAATTATCCACGAAAAAGTATGTCCTTTGTCCCGTGAACAATCCTTGAGACTCCTTGCCATCGATCAGATTCGTATTTTTTTCATTGAATTTTTCTCGTTGCCCTTCATTCGACAACGAACGACCCATACGCGAGCGCAAGCAGCGCTCGTATATATACACACACGTGAATTATATAATAGCATTATACGGCCATTGTTAATCGGTTTGGGGGTGAAAGTCCTGCGGAACCCCCGACGTGCTTCACACTATAACGCCTAGGAATATACACAACGCCACTGAATATACACACATGGCCCTGATTAATTGCTCGACAGGCTACTCTTCGCCCGCGCTATATCCCGCTGTGTTTAACCAGAGGGACCTTTACGTTCGATCTTTACGTTCCATCTAAGGACCGTCTCGCGTGTGAAGCAATTAAGGCTTCCACCTCGGAAATACCCCATTTATCCGTTCAGTATTAATCTTCCACTTGAATATCTATATGTCTATATTTGATACTGTACACGACGTGTTTTCTTTGAACGTTAATTTATTTATCTCCGGACACATAAGAATTGCATTAATCGATCGTGCAGTGGGAACTCAAATAGTGAGGTAAACGAAACTCCCTCATCAATACTTATCAAGTTACGTTTCTTCGGGTCTGCTTGGGGACAAAAAAAAGGTCGGTTTCAATTTTTTTTTCTGATGATAATATTGGGATGACGAGGTCTCACGTATGACGAGATCTCATACCGTCATACGGTATGAGATACGACTCCCACCGTTTCGTAAAACGTAGTGTTCGAGAAAGAGGTAAAAAAAAAAGGTAACTCGCGACGGGAAAATCTGACCCTTCACAAAAATAGTCGTAACTCTCTCAATTTTTGGAATTTTTACACAATCTTTTTTGCGAATTAAAGTTGAGATCCTAGGCTAAAATATTATCCAATGAAAAAATATTATTAAAAAATGTCACGCTCTTACAGACCCTTCAACAGTCAAAGTCTCTACTGTTCGATCAAATCGTTTGAATTCCGTTTCCACGCTCAAGTACACACGAAATGTTTATTCAACATCTTTGAGTATTTTCTGCTATGACAACGAAGAAAACGCTTTTTTTTCAACGATTCCGTTACATTGACGATATAACACTTGTTGCATTGAAACGATGAATTAAAACCGTTAAAAATAGCTACTGATGTTTCGTTCAATTGTAACATATTATTAGGGTCATCTGTCAAAAGCAAAATCCTCTTGGACGTCGAGACGCCGCAATTATCCATCTGGTGACATGTTGAAACGTAAAATTTATAGGTTATGACTTTTCCCAATATGTCATTTCTGGAGTATGAAGTTTTTCCTGATAGCCAACCAACCCTGCTCGCTTCTTGATGCCCTCACGTGCATATGCGCGCACGCACACACGCACCTGTACCCTTGCAATGGACGCGACCCTTGACCCGTATACGTCATGCGGTGGGACGAAGTGCACGAGTCGTTGACCCTCTTTCTCGAGGCCATGTCAGCGCCTCGAGCAGCAACGCGATACTCTCGACTATCGCTTGGTCTCCAGGTCCGTACAGGTCGCCGGGCAATTTTTTGTTTGTTTTTCTCTTATTGCACGTAAATGCAGTTGCAGTTGGAACAAAAAGACAGGCTTCTCCGGGCTCTATACTGGTAGTCGCCCTCAAGGGGTTATCCCTCTCTGGGAGCCCAATTTGAAGGGTCAGAGTGGTGATTTTTTTTCTAGTAACACATTGGTTGGAGCACATTTCTTTTTTTCCAGCATGTTGCACACATGTTTGTGGTTACAACGTAATTTTTTCGGAAGAAAATCTTTCAAAGCGTTCGTAATACTGCAGTTGGCGTTGCAGTCCTCCAGCGGCGAGGCCTGAAACGGCGTGATCTCTACCAGGCTCAAATGTAATCTGCAACGAAAACAAAAAAAAAATGTCTTCAAATATATCCAACTGGCTATGGGTTCACGAGCCACTTTTCGAAATTTCGAAAAATACGAAAAATGACAGCTTCTCCAAAGAAAACCTCATTTTTTTCTTGTAAAACAGCATGCTGAAGTCATTGTTATTAACAAATGGTTGATTCGATTAAAAAATGCGATCGTATACTGAAAATGACTACTGTTTGAACGCTAACTGTGTAAATTTGAGTCAATAGTGTGAAATTTACATAAGATATCAATCCCGCCGTGTCAAGATATGTAGTTTCGAGATAATCCCGTTCAAAGTTTTGGTACATGTTTTACACGATCTTATGAAATATTGTCGTCTTACCGCTAGTCAGCAGTTTCGGCACCATCTAAGTGTCCTTCCTTATATAGTGGAAGGCAATCCTTCCTTATTCATATTGGAAATGGAAATCCTTCCTTATTCACCTTCGTTTGTGTATCACTGCCTCAGGTAACCGACTCGACGAATAGCGGTAAACCCGACGCACACTGTTCCACTAAAATAGGTATAACTTCGTCAATTTTTAGAACTTCAGGGTGCCCTTGGTTTTAAAATATTCTTAAAAGTTCACACTTTCTTGAAGTTTCCAAAGAGGGATACCCCCTTAACGACACTTCTGCATCGATCGTGTGGAAAAAAGTAAATAAAAATTTGTTGGAGATTTCAAAGGAGCATGGAAAAGAGAGAGAGAGAGAGAGAGAGAGAGAGAGAGAGAGAGAGAGAGAGAGAGAGAGAGAGAGAGAGAGATTGGTTGCCTGATCAATTGATTTATAGTTTATTATATGCCTTGGTATAACCTCTAGGCAACATGTAAGGAAAAACAATAAAATATGAAAAGATAACAAGCCTCTAGAAAGAAGCAATACAATCAAAATCATAAAGGGCGTAACGTGACGTACGCACAATTGCATAATAAAAAATATAATCACAGAAGTGATGTAATTCAACAAAAAATAAAAATAACGTAACAAGAAATAACTCGATTAGAAACCATAAGTAAAATAAAATAAAAACTAGGAAATAATATAGAGAGTGGAACGGAGACTAGCAGACTAGTATCCGAATACATATTCTTTGAGAAAAGGTGCAAAAAGTCTTTCCTTGAAAATAGCAAGGGTAGGTGACGATTTAATCGCAAGCGGAAGCGGATGCCAGAATTACTTGGCTACTAACACAAATGAGTTCTCGAACGTGGAGATACGACGAAGCGGTATATTGAAGGAATTAATGGCAGTGCTTCGAGCCGGATAAAGGGAAGGCTGAAATAATCTATAAATCTCAACCAAGTACAACGGAGCATTGTTACGTTCCGTAAATAGAGTCTCCGGATCCTGACCATCAACCAAACTAATTTTCTACGATATGGAGTAATGTGGTCACCTCTGCGCAAGTTGAATATAAATCTTATAGGCGAATTTATTAGTCTTTGTAATTTTTTGAAAGAGAGAGGAGGATGATATGTTAGTTTTGGGAAAATTTAGGTATCTACGCATTACATATTTTAGGGCCCTCCTTTCTTAACAAAGAGTAATGCAAAAAATCGAATTGAAATAAATTTTTAAATATATATTCATATATCTAGATATTTTTATACATTGAAATTTTTTTAGAGAGCGAGATGCAAGGTTAAATGCAACGAAGTTTTGTGGTAATGGGGTAGAACAGCTGACTCGATTGAAAATTATTTTATTGAAGGTACATTGGATTTTTTCTTGCCGAGAACGCCTCGGAAAAAGTTTGCTTCGATCAACTCAGTGGCCAGGGCATTAATAGAGCTCAAAGTTGTTCCAATCATATATATATACACATAGTATGGAATAAAAGCCAACAATTCTCATTTTCTGTATAGAAAGCCGTTAAAAAGTTCGGGGCGAAAAGCGCGAAAGGGGTGGAGCGTAAGAAATGCGTCGATTCTCATGAGCAAGTGCTGGTCTTGCAGTTAGCAAACTTTTAATGGACTGACATATTTAAGACGAATAGACTCAGCCTCCAGAGACGGAGAAAAGGTAAATCAGAGAGGAACAGAGAGGACGAAGGGGGGAAGAAATCGAGAGAGGGAGAGAGACACAGAGAGAGAGAGAGAGAGAGAGATGGATGGAAAAGCAAGGAGCGCGGTTTGTTGTCCAACTTCGAAGTTCGATGGTATTGAGTTGAATTGGCGAAATGGGCGAACATCCGAAGTGGATAATGGATTAGCAATGTGGGAGTACCGACACCGAGAGAGAAAATGCCAATTGAGGATGTTATATACTCGGCTGATAAACCAACGATAAATCTTCATGACATCGAGACTCTCGAAAGTTCCAACATCATCTTTACTACTTTTGTACAACAATACCTCCCTCTCTGTCTCTCTCTTTCTCTCTCTCTCTATATATATATACAGGTACTCCAGTTCTTTTTGTCATCGGTCTTACATTTTATAACCTTATACTTAATAAGTACGATGTATTGGCAATTACAGATTTTTTAATCATGTCTTTAATAAAATTAAATTAAGCAAACATTGCCATTATCTTTGCCAATGAGTTGACCATTTACTCGTTTAAAAAAATGTATATATATTTCCGAGGTAGGGGAGATTGGGGCACAATGTGTCACGGGGCAAAGTGAGCCACATGCGGTTTCTCGGAGGTTTGTAGCCCTTAAATTCCGAAATTTTATGTGTTGAACCGCCATTTACATTAGGTTTCGTCAAGCCTAGGAGAAAGTCGATAGCAGCTCACAAAGGTTTATTGAAAATTAAAAATTAATTTGAGGCTTGGAAAAAAATATTTCGCTCAAAAAATGTTGTCCATAAACGGGGTCCACCAGAAAAGGAACAAAAAAGGCGAAAAATGGTCGTTTTCGAAAAAGTGTTAAATAAAAAAAACGGTATGAGGGTGAATTCTTCCCCTTCAAAATGCCGTTTATTAAGTTCAATTATGTCAACTATCGGCGAAATGGCATAAAAAATCGTTCCGGACCTTTTTTGAATTCTTGTCCGGAAACCTTTCGCCGGTAGTGTATATATGTGTGTGTATGTGTGTCCATGGACAATGCCCATATATTTATTAGCGAAAATATGAGGAACTGTGTACGCGTTTCAAACGGAGACCAAGCACCTATACTGGTTTAGTACGATATCTGTTCCGATATACATATATCGAGTGGAACTCATCGTCAGCTCACGCGAGAGATCTCTAACTAATTTCTACAGTTACGAGGCCGAGAACCAGCGGGCAAAAGTAGCGTGTATGTTGCTACTAGAGCTACATCATGCATTTATATTATATTTTATATATATATATATATATATATATATATATGTATGTATGTATACAAGGATTGTGTATGTTCTCCCTTATGTTTCATAACAATTCTGTGCGCTCTTCTCGCTCCCCTGGTACCTTCGAATGAGAACAGGGGAGGGATGATTTGGAATCGCGTTCTATTCGTTGCAGATGAAAACCGAGTACACAAACGTGTCTTTGCCCTCCAGAGATGCGAACGTGTAACTCGCCCGAGAGAATCATGCAAAGAGATGTACATGAAATGTACACGAATCATATGCATGTATATATGGGTATGCAAAAATGAACGAATTTCGAGAGTAAAATATGCATCGCTGTGTTTTCATATTCCCTATGCTCGTTTTCCTACTGAAATTCCGACGTACAAACTGATGCAATAAATTTGCAAAATGAATTCTCAATTTTCCGAAAAGCTCCACTGGACTTACGAACACAGTGGCAGTGTACGAGCTTGTTGTATGTTGTCAAAAATGAATGAAAAAAAAAAAAAACGATTCGAACGAGAAACTTTTTTTTATTGGAAATGATTTTTCTACAGTGCTCGATCGGGTTTTCTTTATTCGTGAAGAACAACTCGATAGGTTAGTATTTGATATTATTTGCTTTAATTTCGGTATTCGTTTTTTTTTTACATTCTTCGTTTTCATTTTTTTATGTCTCTTTTCATTTTTTCATTTTTTGACGCTGATATTCTTGGCTCTTTATTTATATTTGCTCAATTCTGATTCATGTACTCTTTGTTCCTAATTTTGATATCCATGATTTTTTTTTTATTTTCGTCTTTGCTTTCGGATTTTGTTACCCTATATTTTTTTTTTTACATTTATCATTTAATTCAATATTATTTGTTTTTTTTATATTGCCATGCTTCGTTTTTGTATTTCCGTATATTTTTTTTCTGACTTTACCATTCCTTTGCTGTAGGTATAGCATTTTCGAAGCTAAGTTTAAAAAATTAATGTACATGTTCGTCTCGCTTCGACGTTCACGCATTACATATTGTAATTAATTTCGTAACAACAATAACGAGGAGCGATGTTGGCAACCCGACGAGATTTTACATAGTTCTCGTTCGACGTTGAATCGTAAAGAGGAGCAAGAGAAAAATCGCGAACATGGGAAACAATTGCAACGCCGCCATCGGCGATCGCTCGGATATCGGCAGACACGCTTCATTCTTGTCTCGTGAAATTTTACATGAAATTTTCATCATCCTCAATCGTTGGATCGTTAACTAGCAACTCTACATCCGCTCGTAATAATTCCAAAAACTTACATAGAAAAAAACTTTTTTTTCCAAAATTTTACACTCAACCCAAACAAACTCAAATAAAAAATATTTCATTTCGTTTAAGGATGTAGTCTGGTGTTCAGGCCCGTTTCGGAAGCTTATTTCACGTTTTTTTTGTATAACAAAATAAAATACAATAATTTTAATTTTTTAACCTGTTTTTATTGACATCGTAAACTATTAAAAAAAAAATGTTTTTACTCAATTTTACACAATTTTATAATTGGTTTTGTAAATTAAAGTAGACACCTTCAAATGGAGGTAGGTGGGTGGCGCGGATGATCATGTCATTTAGAGTCATCTGAAACAGAAAAATTAAATTGATTATTGTTCTGTATGCTTGTGGCTCCGTCCCGTACTAGATATACTCATTTTTATTAATAAATAACAAAATGGCGGACATGTAAAAAAATTTTAGTCGTGATTTTTTTCATTGAAAATCGGTGAAAAAAAAATTATTATTATAATTAAGTAATTTTAGTATTGTTGTGTAGAATAACATGTACAAAAATGAAAGCAATCGGTTGGATAGAATTTTTTTAATCACCCGCGCCGCTTATAAAAATGTTGTTTCGAGAACAACGCGTTTAAAGTTCTGATTCCAGATTTCTTATAAAAAATTATACTTACACTAATCCGCTGTGCCTGGTGCATAGAGTAAACCTTCCGTTTCTTCAAAGACATCATTTTCAGCCGAAATCGATTTTTCGAAGCCCGAACACCGAACTACATCCTTAAAATATCTCATTCTCAATTTTAAATACTCCAAAGATTACTGAGCAGCCAATTTTTTTCCACGCTTACAGCCTTCCAAAATCGTTCAGACCGTCTCTCTCCACCGCCACTTTTCCAAAGCCAAAATCGCAGTGTCCCCGATAGCTTACGGAGACAAACCAGTTGCCAAAGCTTAAAAAATAGCTATTTTTTGTTCTTTCACAATAAATAAAACCAATTTTTTTGTAATATCCAGCGATTTTCTCCTTTTAATTTTTTTTTTTTGTAATTATTCCTACACATTAGAGAAAAACGTAATCATTTTTACATCAAGAAATTAAAAAATTGAACCTACTCCGCAAACAAATATGAAATTGCTTTCCAGAATAGAAAGACGAGAGACGAAAGTTCTTTAGCCTGTGAATAAATCGACGCGTTCTATTTTATTACCGAGCTGCGAGCCAAAAATTAGTTAATGGATTAATGCTGTTGGAATTGCCTCCTGTCTAGCCTCCGTAAAAAGCGAGCATATTAAAAGGACTAACATGTATTTTGGTTATACTCGTGTATATATACGATATATATATATACATATATGTGTGTGTGTGTGTGTGTGTGTGTGCGGGCGCGTGCGCGCGCGCGCGCGTGTGTGTGTGTGTGTGTGCGTGTGTGTGTGTGTGTGTGTGTGCATGGCGGATACGTCGTTATATTTCTCGACTCGATACGGTTCGTTCCTTCTCACGGCAAAAAGCGACGAACACGTAAACACCAGCGCTGACGAGAGAGCTCCGGCTCACCCGGAGCTCGTTCGTTGTTACGTGAATTACGAAATGAAGATCGTGTACCGCGTGTGTTGCGGGAAGAAATTCGCGCTTCCGAGCTCTCCTTCGCTCATTCCTTTCCTTTTTTCAATTCTCGTTCGCACTTTATTAATGAGAAACGCGTGCGATGAAAAGAGAGAGGAAGAGAGTGTGAGAGAGCGAGAGGGAGCGAAAGAGACAGAGATTTCCAAGCGTGCTCCCAAGCTGTGCGCATACAAATGTGGATCTGTATAGACAGCGAGGAAAATCGTGGGACGCTGAAATCTCGTAGCAGTCGCGCGAAAAGTAAAGCCTGCCGCGAACCGCTCTTTCGAAATCCGCAAACTTTATATTAGAACTAGTGAATTGAGTGCTAAAAAAAAATAACAATTTTTGGATTTGGGCAGCGGAGTTTGGGAGTTCTCGTTTCGAACGAGCGTTTGGAACTGTAAGTGAAGAATTGCCAATTGAGAGATTTTGCATCTCACTGTTTTTTTTTTCTTAATTGGAGAGCATTAGGATTTGGGCAAAGAAAATGTCTAAAAATGATAGATATCGTCTCGGCAACGTAGTCTCAACCTACCAGCTAAATTCCAACCCTGAAAAAACACGTTTATTCCACTCGGTACGATAATAAACTTTTTATGCACGCTTCGCGTGCATAAAACCCCCATTTTCCCACTGCGTACAATAAAATTTCGTATAATACTCAACGAAAAAACTTTTTCTAACGAGTGTGAGTTTGTTGAGTGTGAGTGTGAGCTCACACTTGTTAGAAAAACATTTTTTCGTCCTTGTGTCATAATGTACTATTATAGACACTATATATGTTTTATATCGTTGAGATTCGACTACCAAATTAGATATCGAGTTCTTCTAGTTTCCAATTTGAATGTTAAAGATCAACGGATCTTCCGGAACGTGGGTGTGGGAGAAAGTCGATTTTCGGGACTACGGCGTTATGCATTTGTTGCGGTATTTGGTAGATAATCGCCCATTTTCCTTCACTCATGGATGGCTGTGAAGAATTTTAAACTTTCACAAGACGCGTTACGAGTGAATATTTATCCGGGTGTTCCTTTTCCAGCTTTGAGAATCATGAAACACGTTACTTTTTTTCCTCTCGCCGCTCTGACACTGTACGAGGAATTTCGAAACCCAAACAAGACCAAACAGCAGTGTTGAGTGTTTTTGCATCTCGCTGTTTCAAATTGGAAAGTGTTGAGATTCCGATTTAGGAAGCGTAGACGTTGAACAATATATGGACCAATAAAATTGATCGTTGTTTCTCGTTCGTGTTCGGGATCATTGAGACATAGGCAAAGTGTTGAGCCGCTATCTCATTATTGTTTATTCGATTCAGTTAGTGATCGATCCTCTTTGTTGCACTAATTTCCAATCGTCGCTGGACCCAAGGAATGACAGGTTAAAAATGATCCTCGCAGTAAATCACTGCACCAATTGAAATCAGGCTATATTTATTATCGATATCGTATACGTCATTACGTGTAGGTAGAAAAATAAAGTATATTAAAAAAAAATTACTGACTAAGACGATGTTATGCAAGAAAGAACGAATGAGTTCAACGAGGTCGAACAGCCTGTTGAATGAACACTCAAGAACCGTGACGTTTTACCATTTTGTACTTCATTTTTCCTTGGATAAGTTTTACAAAATAATTTTTTTTTTCGTTCAAATCCTATCAATTCCGTTCTTTCTATCGATCATCACATTTTTGTACAGTTTTATCTAAAAGTCTCACGCATTTAGGCACTAAGAAGGCTCCTGTTGGCCATCTGTACCAATTTGTCTCGATCAGCCCATCTCCGAAATCCATGAGATCGGCAAAGTGTAGGAGGTTGATTGAGGTCACTGTGAGTCGTCGTGTCGATAAGACACGACAGCGTGATAACCGCTGTCGTCAACCTGATAATTTACCTTTTGGACCCTACCGTCTGGCAGTCTAACGTGATAACGGCCTTTCGTTATTCCCTCGTCTCGCATCTCCTGATGGCCAAAATCATTATGCGAATCGTCGTCATTCACGAGATAGCCGAACGAGTACTTGGCGACGTAACGAGCCTGTGGAGAGAAACAGAAAAGAACCATAAAAAATTACGAAATTACTATGAACAAGTCAAGTGTGAGTTTGCCCGAAAATGCCTCTACTTCACGATCCTCTACTTCCGCACAAAAATTCAAGCAGATGTCTCAAAAGTTCTGAAAGTTATGGCCCCAAAAAAAAAAATTTTTTTTCATGATTAAACGGCCCTTGATGTCTGAAGGGTTTCGGCGAATCATCAATTTCTCAAAATGTCTAAAAGACTACATAAGTTTTCGCGTGTTCATCAGCGCACACCAAGATCCCATTTTCAACATTTAAATGGATGGCAAACTCACGTGATCATTGTCATCGTTTCCTCGCCACTTGTTACTGCCTTCGTTGTAACGATGATCGCGCTGTTGGCCTCGCGTTGGTGACGTTCGTGTTGGAATGCCCGACTCAATGTTTGCCACATCGCTATATCTCGAAGTCTCGCGATTAACGTATTCATCATTGACGCCCCGAATAACGGTCGACTGATCGACACTACCCGGGCCGTTTTTAGCCCTGCTCGCATATGTGCTTGCAGAGTTGTAATTGGATCGTGTGTTGCCTGATGGATCCTGGCCGCCTGTTTTGCTGAGTGACTTCTGATTAAGTGGCGCCTCGTTGATGTCACGTTGGAAGGTCTCTAGCTGAGGTACCTTTGATGGCATTTGCGTCTCCTCCAGTTCCCCCACCTGATTCGTATCATCTGGGCGGGTGGAAACCAATGAAGACACCCCTAGGTGATTCGCTCCAAAGGAAAATCGACCAGTAACAGGCGGCAAAGACGTTACGAAGTTTTGGGAGCTGGTAACTGACTCCTTTGGATGATCCCCGGTGGCACTTGCTGAAAAATCATCGATAGCATGCGTGAGATGACACTCTTGAAGTGCCAGAATTTATCCATATGATGACGTTTCAGAACTATAGCACTTTTCGGTTATGGCTATTCACAAGTGTAATTTTTTGAGTATGACGTGTTTGGTTTCTGACAGCCTACAGGAAGATAAAGAGTCATTAACTCACCGGGTCTTTCCACGAAGTGGGCCTTGATGTCCTCAGGGTCGAAGACTCCGTTTACAGGTAATCTGGGCTGGTAGTTTTTTTCGCGATTGTTTATACGGTCGTTATCAGGCATGCCAAGACTTTGGAAGTACTTGTCGAGCAGGAATGGAGCAGGCAATATTTTCGTATCGTAGATCAACTTCGGTGATGCTACGAACACCTGTTTCGGCAGAATGGCTCTGACGTTCGGTAACTCGGGGATCCTTTCGGGGCCTAGATGCCTGTCGAAAACGCCGCTCAGACTGTCCCTTAAATTCTTAATTTCTACCTCGTCCTCGAGGGTCGAAAGATTGGCGATATTTTGACGACCCAATTGTTCGCTGTCCGTGAGAGGCTCGTCAATGTGATTAGACCTCTTTGGATTATTGGTCGCGTAGTGATTGTAGAACGGTATGAATCTCAGTTGATTCGGATTGCCATTGAATTTGGTGAAACTTGGGACAGGCTGAGCGCTCGGTTGTCTGCGATGTCGTCGATCGGTAATGACGGGACGCCCGTAAAGACGCGCCCTGATGTCGAGATCCCGAAGCTCGTGGGTTCTGGACAACCTTGGTGGATGGTCATTCGTTTGCCGTTCACCGCGCAGATGTTGCACGATGGTTCGTGGCTTAGTGTTCCTCGATTGTTGATGAAGCCTCGAGGAATCCAGAAGTTTCGCGACCCCAAGGGTAATACCTGAATTTCCACTGGGCCCTTTGCCTCCATTCTCGCGAAGGCTTGAAGCCTGTAACAAGGGGGATCCCTTGAACAAACTGGCACTGTCTTGATTTTGGCTTTGAATGGACTCCTTGCGTCTTGTTAGTCCCGCACCACCCAGTCTTCCAACATCCACGAGCAAGGCTTCCCTTTTGCCTCCCAACAAGACCGCGGCACTATTGTCGCCCGAAGATCGCTGTACGTCGAAGACTCCATCGATCTCCGGTCGATTGATCGTTGTCCCGTTATTTTCCTCCTCGGCCTCGCGCTTCTCCCGGCTGATTGATGCGAACGCTCTTTGGTGATCAAACGAACGATCTTCTTGTCGCAGGAACCGCGGTGGGATTATGTTCCTCGCAATCAGTTGACCCATCGACATTTCTTCTATGCCCTCGTTATCATCCCTTATCCATTTCTTCCTTGTACCATCTTGGAACATGGACCCATCACTACCATCGTCCAAGCTCCCTCCAATCATCCCTCGCCGCGACTCCTCCAGCCGAATCATCCCTTCCATATACTTTGGACTAGGGTATCCCCGATCCGTTGACTCGGAAAGACCGAACGCTTCATCCTGAACGAGCCTCTCTCGGCTATCGCCGTGAACGACGCCAGGACGCGGCGGCGGTTCGTTAGCGAGCTTCGCCTGATTAGAGGAACGTTTAACAACGGGTATGTTCAGCCGAGCGTCCGTCGGCGATCCATTCACTTCAGCCGCGATACCGGCCCCTCCTGAGGGCCATGTTGAAACGGCCCAACTGGCGTGCCAGTGATACGTTATCAGGAGGCACAGCGTTGCCTAGAATAATCGGGCATCGTTAGTTTAAACCACGTAGATACACACGGGCGGTGAACACATAAAATACCGACGATGCGAGCCACTCCTGAAGGTGTATGGGTGCAATCGCGTCCGCGTATCAGTGACTCCCCGTACGTGTGAACGGTGCTACGGATATTTAGAGTGGGCGGACGAAAACGACCAGGGCAAGAAAGAAAAATCGAAAATCCGATTCCGCTAATGACGATGGAGGGGCACGAACGAGGGGAGAAGGATGAACAAGGGAAATGAAGAAATTACCGACGATTTAAGATCTCGAGGATGAAAAATATTGAGGGAATAAATTTGATCGTTGTTGGATTAAAAAAATAATGGGATAGACTCTTAGGGATTATTCACGTCGCGGTGTAACTTTGGGCTATTTGCTAGGTGCCATTTCTTTTATTGATACGGAGAATGATCGAAAAGCCATTATGAGTATTGTATATATATTTACTTATATA
The DNA here is from genome assembly GCA_963932345.1 of Ophion ventricosus. Lineage (NCBI taxonomy): Eukaryota > Metazoa > Arthropoda > Insecta > Hymenoptera > Ichneumonidae > Ophion > Ophion ventricosus. Next base: position 17,395,892 of record OZ010711.1, read on the forward strand.
CTATACATTATATTCTGTTATATGAAGCTATTGCAGCATCTTGCTGTTCGTAAAAGCTTCGGACATTTTTACGCCAACTTTTCTCGGATGAAATTTCCAAAAATGGAAATTTCAAACCTGTAAAAAAAAACGAATCTACAGACACTACAAATTTTTAATATCATTGGAATTCCATTGCCAAATTAGCAATCGAGTTTTTCTAGTTTCCAATTTGAATGTCAAGAATCCACTTATCTTCGGAAACGTGGGTGTGAGAGAAAGTTGATTTTCGGGACTACGTCTTATGCATTTGTTGCCGTACTTGGTAATCGCCGATTTTCCTTCACCCACGGATAGCGGCGAAGAATTTTAAACTTTCATGTAACGCGATACGTATGAATATTTATCCGGGTGCTTCTTTTCCAGCTTCGAGAATCATGGAACACGTTACTTTTTTCCCCTTCCACCACGACGAATAACACTTCGACGAATTTCGAAACCCAAGCAAAGCCAAACAGCAGTGTTGAGTGTTTTTGCATCTCGCTGTTTCCAATTGGAAAGTGTTAGGATTCCAATTGGGAAGCAAAGACGTTAAAAAAATACGGGCTAATAAAATATATCATTGTTTCTCATTCTTGATTGGGATCATTGAGACCTAGGCAAAAGCTTGAGCCGCAATCGCGTCATTTTTTTTTCAATTCAGTCAGTGATCGGTTGTCTTTGTTGCACTATTTCCAATCATCTTTGGACCCATGGAAAGACAGATCAAAAAGTACCCTCGCAATAATAACTCTCCCTATTGAAATCGGGCTACATTTATCAACTGAATCGTTTATGCCATTACGTGTAAGTGGAAAAAAAGTATATAAAAAAACTTGATGTACTTGCAGCGAAGAACCAACGAGTTCAACGAGGTTTTTCCACACCACTACGAATTTCGAAGACGACAACGAGAACAGCGCAAAACGCTAAAAGCGCAAAAGAAGAAGCGAAAATCTCATTTACCTAACGACGTTAGGGTACAAGAGAAAAGCTTGAAGACGTAAATTCGAGAAATTGGATTTTCATCCACCTATAACTGAGCGAGTAAACAGAACCCTTCACTGAAAAATATAAAATAAATCGTTCCATGCAGGCGACGAGAACTGTTGGGGTTAGACTCCTCTTAAATTATTATCCGCGATAATGGGAACACTCTTCTATGCAAGGATTACGCACTATAGATATTCGGTTGAGGATTTCTGGACTCTTGATTTACGAGAAGTCGATATGACGAAAGAACGGCGGAGAACGAATGGAAGAGTAAATATATATTTTCGTGCTTGGATGCACGGGAATGAAAATGGTCGAGCCATTTCGGGATGCAAGTTGAGATGAGCCCCAAATCCAAATGAGCTCAATTGCAGAATGCCACGCAGAGAAGCCCATTATCAACGAGGACACATACCCTGGAATAACTGGATTGATAACGGACGCGCAATTATACAGTTTTCGTGGAACACTGAATGTTCCCTCGTACCCTGGACTCCAATGTCTCGACGATCCAATCCACCCTGCTCATTGCCATCTAGATATACCCGCGACAAATCTGATGGCACCCGGCGCATTAACGGACACTTCGGCACCTCCCTACATATACAGGGTGTCCCAGGTATCATTGTTATCCTTATTATCATTATTATTATATTTATATTTTTTATTTATTTATATTATTAATTGATTTATTTATATTATTATCAGTTTTTATGGATCTGGGCAACTTTCAATTTGCACTGGGCGCGTTTTTATTATTATTACTATTATTATTATTTATTATTTTTATTTTCATTGTTAATATTTTATTATTATTACTAATACCACACAATCCATAATTCTATTACGGTAATAATATATTTTCTGAAAAAATAAATCTTGCCTCCTATTCTAGACTGAAATATCTCGACGATCCAATATGTTTTAACACATGCTATAAGTCGTATCTCAAAATTTATCCACCCGCGTCAGTTCAAATTTGGACGAAAAATAGCTTATAATACTTTCCACTGTATGAACAAATTTTTTTTTTTTCATTTATTTATCCATTCGTTAATAATAAATGATCGAAGTTGTTTTCTCGTCAAAAATCGAACTTTTTTTTCGACAACTTGCCATTTTCGTAATTTTCAATATTTTAAAAAAGTATCCGGTCATACGAAAGTTTGATTATTATATTAAAAGTACATTTTTTTTATTTTCCATTTAAGATGAGCCTGTTGGCCAGAACCAGCCACACCGATCGGCCATGCAGCAACAGCGGCACTTTCAAAAAATTATAGCAACTTCATTGTATGCCAATGTTTTTTTCAATTAAAAAAAAACTCAATCTTAGCAAGACTATGTATTAGCTGTGTGTACAATTCTGATCCCATCATCGCAATACTTTCATTAGAAAAAAAATGTGTAAATCGAACGGTTTTTTTGGGTCTCAATTTTGTGCAGACCCGTTAATCCTTCCCTCTTTGTCACGTGCTCACAGCATACAATAATCATTGTCCAGAACACCGTACTCCGCGGTGCAATCAAATCACTACTCGTCATACGGGAAATCGCTGGATAGCGCACACTTTCTTCAATCCGCTGACGGTGATGAATATTGATTCCGGCCATGAAATGCTTCACACAGTCTTCATTGCGTTTTGCCCAAAGTGAAGAACCCAGCGAAAGGGAAATGAGCGCGGCGCGAGGGGGCGCGGCCTCGTTAACATTGTAACAAGAATTAAACGAAAAACTTTTTCTGTGCGTCGAGCGGTCGAGACGAGATTTCTCGAACCCAGAAAATGGAACTCATTTGCGCGAAAAAAAAAAAACAAAAGGGCAAAACAAATATAAACAAAAAAAGAAAATGAGAAGCTTCCACAATGCTTCGTCATAATTTTCTTTCGCTCACAAAGCCTCGTCCATAAGCGAGTTACTTTTTTTAATTGGCTCTCGCCCAAACGCAGCTTCGCTAGCCAAACAAAGGGATCAAGTGGCAAAGGGAAAGTGACGAATATGTAGCATTTTCTTTTCCCAAAATTGTGTTTTAACAATGCGATCTCGAAAATTGCACGAATGATTTGCAAAAATTGGTCGGAAGTCTTGAAAAACTACGGAATCTTTTGCATGGACGAAAAAAAACTGCGGAGTACGTGCAGACTTTTTTTTGCGTGTCATTTTTTAACGTTTGGAAAATTCTAAACGAGTTTCTTGGTGAAAAGAGAGAAAAAAGTCCCCGAAGACAGTATGAGGAGGCGAAGGAAAAA
>OZ010711.1:17399351-17449346 GCA_963932345.1 Ophion ventricosus
ACGAGCGTGTGTGAGCGAGGCTCGAAAACACAATGCAACTTCATTAACAGCAACGCTATAGGAATATTCAGTATCACACGCATGGGTGTTTTGTGTAACCGCCGAGAGGACGGGCAAAGAGAGTGCGGTCGAGACAAAGCGAGAAAACCTCCATCTATCTCTTATTGTCGTACACGCAGTATTTTCCTCTACGGTTAGATCCACGAGATGTTCAATCTCCAATCGGCCCCTTTTTCCAGTTTTTCCAGCTTTTATTTTTGCAGCCATATCCCTATCAAGAGAAAAATTAACCACCTCGACCATCTTCATCAATGGATTCAGCCCTCCCCCCCTGACCGCCCCTTTTAAGTCTCCTCGTAGAAGAAAGCCTCCCATTTGTGACGAATTTTCCCCTCGCGAGTTTCTCGAAAAAGTGTTTGAAATATGGGAAGACTCGAAAAAAATGGCTTCCGGTACTACGACAACTGGTACCGAAAATAGCCTGAAAGTAGTCACTTATGTGAGAGCCAAAAAAAGTTCTCGTTGCACTTCAATTAAGATGGAACGCCCTATAGGTGTGCATTCGCAATCTACGTGCGGCACAAATTGGAGAATCGGAACTGTAATTCGCAGCGAGAAATGGAGAGCGAGAAAGAAAGAGAGAGAGAGAGAGAGAGAGAGAGAGAGAGAGAGAGAGAGAGAGAAAGGATGGGAGGACCGCAACACAAATCGATATAAAACATATCCGTGTACCAGCGTGAATTAAAATATGCCCTTTCGCATATCGTGAACAATTGTTATCTTGTATTTGACAGGAGCAATATATTATACACCATATTGTATTCGAATAATGCATCGATACGTATTCGGATGAGATGACCACATCAATTTCACTCCAGTATCTCACTCGTAGTTCTCAATGCATGTTGACATTCGCCATTATTGACTGATTGAAAATCCACGAATGTTATTAATAAGCCAGCTTCGACGGTCTCGCTCTCTCGCTCTGCTCGTCATTTCATCTCTGAAGGATGAGAGAATAGGGAGGTTATTGAGTTCTGTATATGGTCGATACCACTTGTAATTATGTACGTATCAAGATCGCATAACAATTCTATGTGCATATACGTATGTACAGAGTAGCCCGAAGGGTGCGTCCGAAAGGAAAATCTAGATACCTCGTATCGATACCGATCCGAATCATCCCCATCTATATTTTACAATCTTTTTTACTTTTCGAGAAAAGAGGCATTACAGTTTTTTTCTTTTGTATATGTCCATTCCTGGCGATTTTTTCACTCGTGTTATCAATGAGATATGCACTGTTGAGCAAGAAATAAATGACCAGCTGAATACTAACGTAAATATCTTAGATTTTGATGAAAAGTTAAAAAAATGGGTTTGAGAGGATGTCACTGAAGTAAAGATAATAAAAAAAATGCTTGTGCCAGTGTAAATGACTCTAAATTGCTTCAAAAAACTTCTAAGAGGAGATTACATACACAAAAGAGAAAACAAATTCAAAAGCATGATACAGGAAAGTTCGACAAAAAGATTTTTTAATGTTTTTTTTTTATCGAAAAGTAAAAAAGATCGTAGAACATAGATGGGGGTAATTCGGATAGGTATTTATAGGAGGCATCTAGATTATCTTTTTGAACGTCACTTTTTGGGCCACCCTGTATAAATACGATACACTTCGTCAATTATACGATTAGAAATTTCAACACGGTAAACCGACGAATATAGAATTCCCATCCGGTGTAACGATCAAACAACATCGACATATATACCTATGGACAGAATATGCGAATATAATTGATGGACAACGCTTTGATTTCGATAATTAGATACAATACTCACGTATTTCGTGTCGAACGACATGTCATCGATATGACCACAAAGCACTAACGACGATCGGGTTCAATTTTCAAAAATAAGACAAAGAAGTACTCTTTAGTAATTAGAAAATCGGTGGTTCACTTTGGCATTGGTATGATAGCCGCGTTAAGTGGCAATCATGTTCCAGAGGATAATTGACAAAATTCAATTTACAAAAATGCCGTTATATTACGATAATAATAATAATAATAACATTGAAGAAATCAATAAACGATTCTCATCCTGTCATTTCGGGGCTCGAGCTCACACTGACTAATGGACGAGTGACTGGACCGACGTTTAAAATATCATTTCTCTTTGACCACTCTCGCATTGGACGAAACGGCTTTGGCCTGAGCTGCGGATACAATATTTTCGGGGGACTTTCATCTTCGCCTCTCGTATGGAGATCTTTCTCGCTCTTGAGCTCCTCCTCTCTCTCTCTCTCTCTCTCTCTCTCTCTCTTGCATCTTTGTCTTCTCTCTTCGTGTCTCACACTCCACCAATCTTTTGGAAACTTCTTTTTTCCACTACTCGCTCAATGATGGTGATACGTCAATATGAATTTTTGAGGCCAGGGGACTCTGTCATCGCGGTTATTGATCATACGAACCGAAAGCGAGAGGGATTCTCCATTTGCTTCCGCTTTCACGAACCACCGGAGGGATGGGGCCTGGAAAGAGTAAGAGAGAGAGAGAGAGAGAGAGAGAGAGAGAGAGAGAGAGAGAGAGAGAGAGAGAGAGAGAGAGAGAATGACAGACAGAGAGAGAGAGAGAGAGAGAGAGGGAGAGAGAGAAAGTGACAGAAAAAGCGAAAGAATATCAATCTTTCGTTCATGTCTATCAAGCTGCGAGCCATTCTTCATCAACCCCCCGTCCTCCTCCTCACTCGCCTTTTGTCACTTCAAAACAGGCACAAAGTTTTAGCTGCCCCAAAATACGAACCTCTACTGTTTTTTTTCCAAACGACGAATTCGATCGACCTTCCAAACTCGACAAAAATCCAAAATACGAAAATCGCTAGTGATAGTTTTTTTTTTCTTTTTTTATTACTCACTCCAAAGTTTTTCAATGAAAAAAAATGAATCGTCAATTTATTGCGGTACGGTTGATCTCCTCTGGAATAACCTACATGTATGATTATACACGATCTCCGGCTCGTTTCGATGCTTGTTATATCTGCGGACTCCCAAACACGCGTTCGGAGCAGGTATGATCGGCCCAACCGCAACGGGAATTCACGAAGTGAATGGGAGCTCGCGTTTCTTGATCCTCGTGATGTTCGCGGTAAGATTCTCGCGTGTGTATCGCAGCATCGAACTGGCAGGTGCGTGGTAAATTGGGAAAGAGTAGCGCGGATCACCGCGAACGCTTTTCCTACACACACGAACACACACTATATATATATATATATATATATATATATATATATATATATATATATATATATATATAGAAGGAGGAGATACACATGCAAAAATGTATATTATAAAGTTTTCCATAGACGGCATTAAATAATTCTCATTATTATTATCGTTGTTGTTGTAATCATTGTGACCACGTAGTTTATTATTTTATTACGCTAATAATATATTATGCAACCTGTATATATTATTACAGGAGAAAATAAACATGCAAAAATGCATATTGGTAAGTTTTGCACGGCATTAAATGATAATAATAATAATAATTATTATTATTATCAAATGTTTGCTCCGAGCACCACACTTCCGCACTTTGCACTGGGGATCATAATAGTTATTACTGTGACTATTATTATTTATTTTTTTATTCATTTACTTATTTATTATTATTATTGTCCGATTTTTTGCTCCGGACAACACACTTCATCAGTTTGCACTGGGGGTGATTATTATTATTAATATTTTATTATTTATTTGTTCAATAATTAATATATTTATATATTTACTTATCTATCATTATTATTATCGTCGTTGCCATGTAATTCATTATTCTATTATGGTAATAATATATTATGCAACTTGACGACCCCATTTTCCATTACGCACTACATTATCCACATTTCTCATGATGCAATGACGAGCAAACGAGCCGAGTACTTATCAAATATGAATATCGGACGATAGAGTAATTTTCGGAATATAACATCGCGTTTCGTCGAGAAATTTCATACAGGAAGTGTCTTCTGGATTTATCTCGTCAGGAGTAGACTGGCAATGGCGAGAGCTGAATTTGTGTCGGAGGAGCGTGGCACTTGATCCAATCATTTCTCAGCGATCATTTCGTAATATTATATCCAATTCAATAATTTTCCGCTTCCTCGGGAAAATGCGCCTCTCGTGTTGCCATGTGCCCCGATTTTGGACCAGATCGAAATTAATGCGGTCTTCGGAGAGAATTTCGTTGCCAATTCTATGAAAGACGACAGATGATTGGAGAACGAAGGACGTTTGAATTATGAGAACTGTGGGTATTTCGATCGATTTTTTTCAGTGAACGCTTTTGGCAGTGAAGAAAGTCAGTTTTGATCACGGGAAGAGAGGAAAATTCCTACGAGGGATGATGGCCCGTACAATGGAGCCAGTGGAGAGGACACTGCCGAGATGTTGGTTGTGAAGAGGACCAAAGTGAACAGATGAAGATGAAGAGCAACGAGCAACGAAAGACCGGAGAAAGGTGATGCGAGAGAGAAAGAGAGAGAGAGAAAGAGAGAGAGAGAAGCAACTGAGGAAGAGAAAACGGAAGAGACCCAGATCTCGAAAGGACCTCAGAGTAGAAACAGACCTTTATTAATATTTATGACCTTTCAGTGTTTACTACTGCTATTTGCAATGGTAATACGCTGTGAATAGGTACATAGGGAGAAATATATATATATATATATATATATATATATATATATATATATATACATATATAGTTCTCCCTATATATGGAAAATAGGCGGATTCAAGTGAGAACGTATTTATTTGATATATATATATATATACACACATAAATATAAGTATCAAAATGTATGTATATATACAGTGGCGGTCAAAAGTTTTCAATCGCTTTGGACAATTTCAAAGTATATTAGAATGATATACTTAATTTTATAGAGCTATATAGTATCTTCGTAAAATAAGAAATAAAATAAATTACATTATTCTGAAATAATTTTTCAATTATCCAAAGTGATCGAAAACTTTTGACCGGCACTGTATATACAGCCTGTTTGACAAGAGCGTGTACAGCGAAACTCAAAAACTATTAGGATGTTGAATAATTTCTCGCTGTTTTTTTTCGTAAAAACGAATGCTTTATTTTTAGAAATTAGTAAAAAATCATCCCACTGAACGTATTGTCCATTGCTAGCCACTATTTATTCCCATCTTTCTGGCAGCATTTTAATTCCACGTCTTTTGAGGCTATCCAAGATTCGACCCATTTTTTGGCATCTTCATAAGAATGGAAGTGCTGCTCAGCCAGGCCATGTGCTATCGATCAGAACAAGTGATAATAGGAAGGAGCAATGTGTGGTGAATACGGCGGGTGGGGTAGGACTTCCCATTCAATCGTTTATAAGTAGGTTTTCACCGGTTTTGCAACATGTGGCCGAGCGTTGTCATGCTGCAAAATCACTTTGTCGTATCTCTGCTCGTTCAGAGGCCGTTTATCCTTCAATGCTCGGCGCAAACGCATCAATTGTAGTCGATAGCGATCTCCCGTAATGGTTTTGTTCGGTTTGAGTAGCTCATAATAAACTACACCCACCACCCACCAAATGCAGAGCAGAAGCTTGGAACCATGGATATTCGGCTTTGCCGACAATGTTCATACATCGCCGGGCTTCTCGCTATTGTCCGAAAAACACGTCCTTTTTCGACGTGTTTTTCGGACAATAGCGATTCGTCTGTGACCATGGTCTGACGGCAACTGACGCTTTCAATACAAAGCATCTTGATGGTACCCTCCCGCTACCTCCTCACGCTTGAATCTACCCTCTAACTGTTTAGAGAAAAAAAATGTAGCCGTACACGCTTTTGCCAAACAGACTGTATATTTAGAAAGACATGGGATGTTCTACGTCGAGTGGGCCATTTATATTTATTTTGATATTTCTCGACAATTTTCCCATTCGTATTTCGCAACGCGCCTTCGGTCCTTCATATTACCACTCTACTGTTGATAATAGTCACTGGAAAAATTCTACCATGCAATGAAAATTTATTTTTCCCTGTCTGTTCCTCCTCTCTTCTCCTCCTGTTACACTTTATCTGAATCTTGACCAAGATTTTTTAACCCTGCGTTTCGTAGCGACCATTAGTGCTACACAATTTTGCAAAATTTTTATCAGGTATTTCGCGATCCCTTGATAATTATCATATTTCAAAGTGGAGTTGTGCACCTCGCGTGAAATAGACGGTACAACGCGTATGTAAATTTCCGTGGCTGTTTGTTGTGATGATGGGCTTTCGTAATTTGGTGTGTATCTGTTGCTCGAAAGGGTGCGAGAAGAGGATGAACGGCACGCAGTTAGATGCGGGGGCGGCTGAGGAACGAAGGAAGTCGCGAGAGAATGAGGCAAAGAGAGAGAGAGAGTGAAGAGGTAGGGTAAAGAACATTTTCCTTTGTTTTATATCTCGTATTCCGTTTATACTGATGAATATTTTCCTGCCTCGGTGCTCACCACCCTCATACAATTTAAATAACAATAATAATAATAATATCACTAACAATGGGAATCGCAATGGTGGTAAGAACAGCAACTATAAAAATAATAATGATAATAGTAGATGTATCGAATTGACTTGTTGCAAAATCGACATATACAGTACTGGACAAAAAAAAGTACGCACTAATCGAAATTTCTTACCGCATCAAAATTTACATAGCGGACCCAAAAATAAAGATAATTGGATTTACCAAGTGGCGTTTTAAAGAGGACAAGTTTACCTTTTTTTTCGTTTTTTTTCGCCCTGCTGCGCACTTTTGAACGTAGCCATTTTTCGGCTATATTTTGGCCGTCGATAATTAACTGCAAAGTTTGTAGAAAATCTTTTCCTTGGTTTTTTCCTTGGTAAACTTAAAAAGGATATCAAAACCTACATTTTTATTTTTTAGAAAGTCTCGTACGATTTTTTTTCGCCCCAGTATTGCATTTTTAGCTAAAAAAGACATGTTTCAGAAAAAAGGCATCATCGAAAAACTATAGGGTTTCAGAGGAAAGGTCAAGACGGTAAAAAGTTGCATGGGTTCACACTGGAGTGGCTAGAATTTTTTCAGAATTTTTTTTTACATTTTTTTACCATTTTTGGTTGGAACTTTGATGAGTGGAGAGGCTACACTTGGGAATTATGGGATCTAGGACAATATATTGAGAAAGGAAATTTGTTTACATATTCATTTTTAATTAACAACAATTTTTTTTCTTTTTTTTTCAATTTTTTTCATTTTTTTCATTTTTTTCAATTTTTTTTCATTTATTTTAATTTTCAAAAATAAAAATCATCTAGAAAGATTGTAGTTTATTGAAAATGAAAATGTAAACAAATTTCCTTTCTTAATTATCCTAGACCCAATAATTCCCAAGTGCGTCTCCACTCATCAACGTTCCAACCAAAAATGGTAAAAAAAAATGTCCAAGAAAAATTCTGAAAAAATTCTAGCCACTTCAGTGTGAATCCATGCAACATTTTACCCTTTAGACATTTCCCCTGAAACCCTATAGTTCTTCGAGTACACCTTTTTTTTCTAAAACATGTCTTTTTTAGCTAAAAATGCAATACTAGGGCGAAAAAAAATTGTACGAGACTTTCTAAAAAACAAAAATGTCGGTTTTGATATTCTTTTTAAGATTCCCATTTAAAAAAACTGAGGAAAAAATTTTCCACAAACTTTGCAGTTAATTTTCGACGGCCAAAAAATAGCCGAAACATGGCCACCATCAAAAGTGCGCACCGGGGCGAAAAAAAATCGTAGAAAATTTTATAAAAAAGCAAAATAAAGGTAAACTTGTCCTCTTTAAAAGGCCACTTGGGAAATTCAATTACCTTCATTTTTGAGTCCGCTGTGTAAATTTTAGTGCGGTAAGAAATTTCGACTAGTGTGTACATTTTTGTCCATTACCTTATATATCGATGTATTATTTACTAATTATCTACCACTTTTTTACAAAAAAGTGATATCTTGCAGATTTAATTCCTCACAACGGCACAGCACAAATTGAACGTAAAGCTCCATGCGGCAAAAAGATCGGTGTACGCAAAATGACAATTATCGCGAAGTAATTACGCAGAATACGAAATTGTCATAGAAAGATGTGACGAAGAGCGAGAAGTATGAAAGGTCGGACCAGTCATAAGTCAAAAGTGGGCGTCCCCGTTCTCTACTGTGCGCAGTTTTAATAATAATAATTCCATGCTTCAACTACTCGTTTCAGGCAAACTTGTAAATGCATGAAACATTCCATAGAACCCGGAGCCGTAAGCGGGCTACCGAGCTGAGATTGTAATTCCAAAGCCGAAAACGCTTCATTGCCCGGCGTGTGACCAAGGTGCGGAAGAGTTTCGTTTACTCTGGACCTCATTAATTTCTACTTCGCACAGTTATACGTACATTCGTATTACAATTTCAATATTATTGTTATTAACCCTGTTATTGTTATGACTCGAAATATTGTTGGGATTGTTGGCTTTTGTTAATAATAAAAAATGATATGAATAAATAGTAAATAATAATAATAATAAATAATTAATAGAAATAATAAATAATTTAGAATGATGATAATAGTAGCTGAAGTATCAAATCAGATTTCTTCTTTCGCTTTTCTTTCGCTTCCTCCTCAGGGACTAATTTTCACCTATAGTTGACAGTAAAATGCAATAAAAAAAACATACGTTTTATAATTCATTTTTTAAAGAAAAAATATTTATGTTTTATTTTCTCTTTAATAATCAAGAAAGTGATCACGTGATTTGTTGAATTTATGTTAATCTACGGTCTATTTTGAATACTCGAATTAAGTTGACAAGCGCTCCATAGAAAATGACACCAATGGCGAGAAAGTGGCGGCCGGGAGGGGGGGGGGGGGGGGGGTACACAAACAGAGAAAGTCTCGTGCATAGTTCCCACAAAGTGTGCGAAATAGAATATTTGCGTTTCGGTTCTCCGCGCTGCAAATTTATATTTTTGCCGCGGGATCGAGAATCGTCTGGGTGGGATTCTGGCTTCGGTGCTTTATGCGTAACAAGTGAAATTCGAGACCGGAATAACGAAAGTAGGTTAATTTACGTGCGGGCCAACTCGTCGGATGTCCCGATGCGTTTTAACGATCACGCCGGCAGCGATAATACAAATTCTGACTCGTACGAATACATGTAATTAATAAGATACGATAATATCGCAATTACGCTGATTATCATTATTATTATTTCATCAACTGATACGTCAATCTCTCGCGGTAACGAGGAAATATCAGAAAGTATTGCTGGGCAGATAACGACTCTATACCTTTTGTTCGTGAACTTTCGTATAAATAGTTTTCACAATTCTATCTCCCCTCTCTTTTATATATACATATATATAAATATATATATATATATACACTACCGGTGAAAAAATTCCGGACAAAAATTCCAAAAAGTTCCGGGACGATTTTTTAAGCCAATTCGCCGATAGTTGGCATAAATGAATTTAATAAACGGCATTTCGAAGGGTAAGAATTCACCTTCATTCCGTTTTTTTGAAAATTTTGTACTATTTTTTTTTACGACTAGTACGCTTTTTCGAAAACGACCATTTTTCGCCTTCTTTTGTTCCTTTTCTGGTGGACCCCGATTACAGACATTTTTTAAATGCATTTTTCTGACCGGAATCATGAAGGGAGAAGCTCAAGCTTCAATTTTGTTTTTTTTTTAAAGCTTCATACGATTTTTTTCATAACGATATTTTGATCTTTAAAAAAAAAAGAGACAATTTGAAAAATAACGTGTAACGCGAAAATGACAAGGATTCAAGGAAAACCTCAAGATAGTAAAAAGTTGAATCGGTTGTCATTGAGTTCGCAAGAATTTTTTCACGTTTTTTTCGAAAACAATTTTTCCCCTATTTTCGGTAAAAAATCAGATGATTTAATTACCGTAACTCGAGAACTAAGGGGTTTGTGGTAAAATTTCCGGAGAGGAAAAAATTTTATTTCTCTATTTTCAACACAATAGAATTATTTCACATTTTTTCGACATTTTTTTCTCGAGTAACGTTAATTAAATCATCTGATTTTTTACCGAAAATAGGTGAAAAAAAAAATTTCGAAAAAAAGTCTGAAAAAATTCGCGCGCAAGCCGATTCAACTTTTGACTATCTTGAGGTTTTTCTTGAATCCTTGTCGTTTTCGCGTTACACGTTATTCTTCAAATTGTCTCTTTTTTCAAAAAAAGAACAAAATCAAAAGCTTTAAAAACAAAACTGAAGCTTGAGCTTTCGTCTTTATGATTCCAGTCAGAGAAATGCGTAAAATAATTTTGTCTGTAAACAGGGTCCACCAGAAAAGGAACAACAAAAAGGCGAAAAATTGTCGTTTTCCAAAAAGGGTACTAATCGTACAAAAAATAGTAAAGCATTTTCAATAAAACAGAATAAAGGTGAATTCCTCTCCTCCAAAATGCCGTTTATTAAATTCATTTATGTCAACTATCGGCGAAAGTGCATAAAAAAATTGTTCCGGATTTTTTTTGAATTTTTGTCCAGAAACTTCCCCCTTTAGTGTATATATATATATATATAAGCGACCGAGAGAGAGAATTTTATAAATTTATACATTTATAAAAGGCTTTATACAGGGACCCATTCTCAACTCTTACGGTACATATAGAGATATTTGTCACATGCAGGGTCGTTCCTGATATTTTTTTTTATTGTTAGACACAAAGGTTCAAATGGGTGCTGGTCCCGATTTTAACAATTCTATACAGGGGTTAATATGAGAACTTTATGGACTGACGCTTGAAAGTGTTGGAAGAACGGCCGTTGAAAATGTAACGAAAATACACATAATGGTAAATTTGATTTAGATTAAGGCCGGATCCTGAATTAGAAGGTCCAAAAAATCGATTTTTTTTTTATTGTTTAAATCTATTCCTGATGTATCTAAGAATGTCTAGACAAAGTTTTATAGCCCAATTCGAAATATTTCCAAAGATACAGCACTGAACGTAGTGGAGTGTCGAGCAGGTATACGGGCGCTCGGGCAGTTAGGGCGCCCGTTTTCTCGAGTTTTCGTTTTTACGATTTTTCTAATTTGGCGTAACTGATTACAAAAAAACTAGAAGTCCAATCGAAACAAACCAAAGCTTGTTCGCTTCAGTATCGTTTTCTTTTCTATTTGAACTAAAAACATTGTCGAAAAAAATTCTTAAGAATTTTTTTAGCACGTTGAAATCATTTTTTTTTTCACAAAAAGCACATTTTCTACTTCAAACCCGAAAAAACATTCAAATTTCAAATTTTTTTTCGTTTTTTTTAGTTCATATAGAAGAAAAATATGTCACAATTAAAATGGTTTTTGGTTTTTTTGTTTCAGATGAAAATTACGAGCTACATTTGTCATGCCGCATGGAAACAGCAGTGGCACGAATGTGCATAAAAATCGGTTGCCTGTTGATATTTTTCTTTAAAAAAAATTTTTTTCTTATGTTCAGACATGTAATAAAATAATCTGAAAATTTCGCTAAACTTGCTTTTTTTTTTACCCGAAAACAATTCCTCAAAATATCGATTTTTCGAACCGGCTAATTCAGGATCCCGCCTTAAGGATATAAGGGCAGCGTGTGCATAATATTACACATTAAAGCGATTGATAAGTCAACAATTACTAGAAGACAGTAAATTGGTTTTGAATAAAAAATAAAAATCTATATAAAAAAGTTGTATGTAGGTACTGGAGGACAAGAGCTTTCCCTCGCCTTCCATCATCATCTCTCGCGTCCCCTTGCTCTCCTTCGCTCTCATTCACCTTCCATGGTCATTCGTCGCATCCCCTTGCTCTCCCTCGCGCCCCCTTGCCATCTCTCCCTTTCCCTCACCTTCCCTCGGCTTCTCTTGCCATTCCTAGTCATCCCTCGCCCTTCTTGGGATTCTCTCGCCTACCCTTATCATCCATCGCCTTCCCTCGCCTTCCCTTACGTGCTCTCGGCATTCCTCGCGTACTCTCTTGTCTTGCCTCTTGGCCTCTTGCCTCTTTCAATATACATGCTGACATGTTCATCAAATTATTAATGTGAATCTATAAACACATTTCCCCTGAAATACAAGGTGTATAAATTAAGTATTTTTTTTCAACTTTTTCATTCGAATAGAATTACAATTCAATATTGTCTCCCTCAAAATAACTTCCTTGGAAGCCACACATCGCTGGAGACGGTTCTGTGAATTCTCATAGCAGTGCTGGAACTCAGATACTGGAATAGCCTTCAGCTGGTCGGTTACAGCCGTTTGAATGTTGTTGAGTTTTCCAAAATGACGTCCCTTGAGGTAATTTTTCAATCTCGGCAAGAGGAAAAAGTCATAAGGACTCAAGTAAGGCGAATAAGGAGGCTGAGGAGCTACAGAAATGTTTTTACTGGCCAAAAACTCATTTATTGAAATTGCTGTGTGACAAAGCGCATTGTCGTGATGCGACACCCGTTTTGCATGTTTGGTCTCACACGCATGACCCGTTTTCGAAGTTTTTCAAAAACCTCTCGGTAAAAGGTCGATTGACTGTTTGGCATTGAGGCCCAATCCTTTGGGGGCGATTCCCTGGCTATCGAAAAAGCAAAGCCGCATGTATTTAATCTTCGACTTGGTGATTCTTGCTTTTTTTGGGCCTTGGACAGTCTGTGCCCAAGATTGAAGCAAAATCTGATTTCACACCGGTGCTCGAAATTGATGTCACTCATTTTTAGAACGCACTAGAAAAAACTATTGCACGAAAAAATCGTTACGGACAACCAACGAGTTCAAACTCATACTGAAGGCAAATCACAAGTTCACCTGCTGCCCTTCCAAGTTCCGCATCCTAGTTATGTCGGATCAAACGCTACTGTGCCCGTCTCATGAATTAATTTATATACTTCGTATATACTTGGAGCCGATAAGTACCGATTAACAAATATATAGGCTAAGTCCGGGGTAGTTGGCCATAGTTTTTTTCATGGTCCAGTTAAAATAAAACTACATGTATGTAGATTGTAATAATTTTTAAAATTAAACTTTGAATGTTTAACTATATGTTAATGAACAAAAATGTAATAATTTCTAATAAGATCAACCTTAAAAATAATAAAATTAAAAAACAAAACTGGCCATCTCTCCCAGAGCGTCCGGGAGAGTTGGCCAGTGCTTGATTCTGCTGATTCTCCTTTTTCACCGTGTATTTTGTGCGTTTCAGTTCTTTTTTTTTCTTTTGTCCACACTTCGAACATTTTAATTTGATTTCATTTGATAGGCTTTAGCAGCTGCATAAATTGACATTTCACCATTTTTCAAAGCGTCTATTGAGGCCTTTAACGACTCTGCGCTTCAATTCTCTCGGGTAGCTAATACTTTTCTTTTGCATTTATTTGGCATCTGAAATTAACACAAACATGTTTATCTTAGTCCAAAAGATATGAAAACATCGCTAGTAATACTATGGCCATCACACCCTGACCGAATGTGGCCATCTGTCCTAATGTTCCCGGAGAGATGGCCACATCAGCTACGTGACAAAATTTATGAATCCTTGTGGTTATTTTGAGGTGACGTTCAAGCATGACTCATAAGCCATCCCAAAAACATTTAAAAACAGATCATTTTTCAAACACTACACAACCATAACTTGTAACATGAACGCCTTAACTAATTTTCATACTAGACAAAAGAAAAGAGGTGGATTTTACTTACCTTTGGTATTGTATTCGCAAATATTTTTGCATTCACGTCTTCGTATGCACGACTTGAAGTAAACTGAGTAACAGCTAGGAACTCCTGACAAGTGTTTGTAGAATTTTTTTGAGTTGGCTATCTCTCGCTTACGGCCATCTCCCCCGGACTCACCCTATAGATAAAAAAGGGAGGGAGAGAGAAAATGTCAAAAAAAATTTACGTTTATATCAGAGTATGTCGAAAAAAAACACATTCTTTCGTGGACGAGAAGCATCAAAATGCTTTAGGTTTTGGGAAGCATTGCAAAACTATAGCAAATTTAATTCAAATATGGGAGGTAACCATTTTTTTGTTGTTTCCTTCACCGGGCGAATGATTTTCAAGTAAAATTAAAAGTGAAATGCCCGGAAAAAGGATTTTTTGTACCTACGCTAATCCCTATTACATATAACCAAACAATGGCGATAGCAATAGTGATACAAAAAAATTATGCAACATGATGAGCAGGCTGCCCATTTTTTAAGCCCCGCGTGGAAAGAAAAAAAAAGGCATCGAGTTTATCTGGTATATAAAAAACGCGAACGTTGCGGAGCGCCCTCAAAGTGACAACCGCAGCGGGTCCGGGACGACCTGCAAAATTTTCGTAATCCGGAGGAGCGTATACGCTGGCAAGAGTTAATTCGCCCCTCGTCCTGTTCCTTTTTCTCCTTTTTCCGCGCGTCCATTGCCATTCTCTGGTCGCGTCCTCGTGATGCTCGTTTGCAACGCGAAAAAAAAACGAAGAGAATGTAAGCGCGAAAAAAACAAGCTTTTCCTAACAACAGGTCTCATCCTCGTAGCTTTGTCTCTCGTCGTGTGGTTGAATGAAAATTTCTTGTGCATTCTGACCCTCGTAAAATTCGTCGACTACGCCGAAACTTGCCTTCTTTCTTCCTCTAGACTGCAAGGACACCTCTCGTTATTTCAAGCCTGATAACTTTTGATCTTACGTGAAAAAACCTTCGTTTGTCCGGGTAACGTCTACTTCGGGTGAGCTCTCGGAGAGAAAACTTCTTCGGAGCTTTGTTTGACAAATCGAATCGAGGAAATAAAATTTTGATTGCCTGAAAATTGCTGAGTGGCTGAAAAATTCTGATTGTCTAAAAAATTCTGATTTCCTAGAGAGTTTTGATTGCCTGAAAAAATTGTATTGCTTAAAAAAATTTCGGTGCACCATCAATGCGCCCAAACAAGTGAAAAGCTTCAAAACAATGGCCAAAAGATCCCCAATTGGGGAAACGTATCTCGCAACATTCGCGCGTATTGAACGTCAGGAAACGCCATCAGGCTGATTCCTCATGGGATCGAAGATTCATCGGATCAGAAACGTTACGACCGTACAGCGACAGTCCCTTCAATGTTGGTGCTTGCGTTTCTTTTCGCAAGGTTTTTCCTCGGTGTTTGTGGAAGAGGAGCCAGTGTTCTCAAGAGAAAAGCCTAGGCACCGTGAGGTAGAGGTGATGGTTAGTTGTTTGCAAAATCACAAACTAGGTCTTGTTGTTAAAGGATTGCCAGGGAGGCAACAGTCGACGAGGATTACAAGGGAGGGAAAAACACACAGAAAACCGGAAGGCCATTTTCTCTCTCTCTCTCTCTCTCTCTTTCTCTCTCTCTCTCTCCCCCCGAGGAACGTCCAAAGGAAGAAACGTTTGTGACGCGAAGATTTCCTGGGTTGTTCTCCCTTCTGTTTTGTACCAAGGTATTGTACAACCACACACATAGCGAGAGAGTTACAGCGAGAGCTGAAAAGTCCGAAGAAATGGTAGTCCGGAAAAGTTGGATAGAAAGTTGAGGAGAATGAAGAGAGACGGAGGAGGTTAGCTCGCAGGAGATATTTACCTAACGGAGTAGTAGTAGAGTAGTAGACCGAAAAACCTTTGCTTCTCTTTTCCATCTCAAGCCCTTGTTCCTCCTCTGCCCTTTTCTCCTGCTGCGCTCCTTCCACCATTACGAGCCTCAGCGAGGGTCAAGAAAAACAAGCAACCTAACCACCAGCTCCTGTTTGTTTAGGACTCTTTACATCGCGCAGATTCAACTGTATACTCCAGAGAACGATAACCGCTAGCAGCAACCAGAAAAAAATACTGAATTCTTTCGAGTTACATTTTATCGAGTATCGATTGTGAATCGTCGGACTGGAGAAGTCAAAATTCCTTGTAATCAACTCAATGCCAATTTTAGCTTCAATTTAAAAAAAAATTGAAACGCCGGTCGTTATTATCTATTGGCATTACGGAATAACTACTTTTGATTTTTATAGTTTTTTTATCGTAATTACAAAATATTCACGTTTTTATTGTTATTATTTTCTATCACCCTTACGAAATAATATTACGTCATAATTATGAATTAATATTATTTTCATTCTCATGCTGAACTTAACTTTAAAATTTTTATTTTCAATTTAAAAGTTTAACGTTTAATTTTTAATTTAACTTTTATTCATTATTATTTTTTATCATAGTTGCGAAGCATTCTCTTTTTATTGTTATTATTTTTTATCGTAATTACGAAACATTCACTAGGCACTCGGAGCGAATCTATTTTTTCTCCGCACCCTTTTGGTAGATTACCACGAATACGCAAGTGCACGGTTGGTTGCATACTCGTACGGGTCTCATATCAATTGCGATAGCCAATTAATCGCGCATGCGAGATCCGCTACGCCTACAGAAAAAAAGTATTTGATTGCCGTATTTGTTCTCCGAAACAATGTTTCTATTTATATTTATATGAACAAGAAAAAAAAGGATACTTTTATTTCATCCCGGGCAAAATATGATGCCTGGCTCTGAATGATTGGAATCACTGCGGGAGTGCAAGTGGAACAAAAACGTAGCTAAATGCCAGGAACTCGTTTTTTAGTCGGGAGAAGCCTCTGATTGATGTGTCCTTAACGAAGATGGTACACGAAGGGAAATATCGGTGAAAAAAATGATTCGCTCGATCCCTCGTTCCCTTCCGATCACGCAGACACAATTAGCACACTTCAATTATGTTTGCACTACCATTAAATTATGATTCTTTTGATTCCTTTATATTGGGTCATTGCATAATTCCGTAGCAAAAAAAAACGAGTAAATTTGAAAAAAACATCTTTACAAAAGAGAGCGATTTGATTTAACTCAATATGTTCCATTCTGTTCAATGGCTTTCTACCATCTCTCTAAGAGCTCTTTATTAGCCCTCTTTCATAGAACTCCGGAGTTCTTTCGGCAAAGAAGTCATCCAAGTGGTTTTTACGGACGTCCAGCGAACTGAATGTTTTATTATTCAAATTGTTCCGTAGCGTCCGGAACAATTGAAAGTCCGAAGGTGCAAGGTGCGGACTATACGGCGAGTGCACCAAAACATGTCACCCAAGCCGCAATAACTTTTGCCGAGTCATCAGAGAAACGTGTGGTTTGACGTTGTCCTGATGGAAGAGTACTCCCTTTCTGTTCGCCAATTCGGGCCACTTCTGATCGATTGCTCGCTTTAATTTGTCCATTTGTGAGCAGTATTTGGTCGAATCAATCGTTTTTTTGGGTGGCAGCAGCTCATAATAGACGATTCCTTTCCAATCCCACCAGATACAGAGCATGACCTTCTTCGGGTGTAATCCACCCTTTGCGACCATTTGAGCAGCCGTCCCGATCTTCGACCATAATCTTTTCCGACTGATATTGTACTAGATCATTCGCTTTAAAAATGGTTCGTTTTGATGCCGTTTGGACAGAAAATTGCAAGCTGAAATTCGGTCCATTAAATTCTTTTCGCTCAGTTCGTGCGGCACCCAAACATCAAGCTTGTTTACCATCCCAAACTTCCGTAAATGTCTCGAAACAGTTTATTGGTCAATGTTGAGGTTATGTCCAATCTCTGTAGTCGTCTGATGCCGGGCAAAGTCATTTAAGGCCTTGATTTTATCGATATCACTACTAACTGGTAGATCGGAGTGAGAGGCAGCTTGGAGATCAAAATCTCCATAACGAAATTTCACAATCTACTTCCGACACATATTTTCGCTTACGGCATTCTCTCCGTACACGGTGCATATTTTTTTGTGAGTTTGCGATGCGTTTTTGCCTTTTCGAAAATAAATAAGTGAAATGCATTGAAAATACACTTTTTTTCTTCCATGTTCAAAATATAATTAAACTTCCTATATGCCACGGATCTCAATGGATACTTTTTTTTGATTCCGGCACAAGTCTCAGCTTTCACATAATATACGACACTTCATATGTTTGGAAAATGTGCAAGCGGAGAAACAACCGCGAACGACATCTGTCGAAATTTCACTACGGAATTATGCATAGACTCAATATTTGATTTATTGATATTTGATTCCTTCATATTCAATTCCTTGATATTTAATACCTTGATATTCGATTTCTTGATATTATATGCCTTGATATTTGATTACTTGATATTTGATTCCTTGATATTTAATTCCTTCATATTTGATTCCTTGATATTTACTCCTTCATATTTGATCCCTTGATATTTAATCCCATGATATTTGATTTCTTGACTTTTGATTCCCTGATATTTGATTCCTTTGGATTTGTGGATTGCCGAGACACTTGTTTTGTTTGCCTCATTTATTTTAAGGTTTTCCAGCTAACCATTGCAACCCGCTGTTTTTTCGCCATTTATTCTGTACAAACTTGTTTAATTATATTAATCAAAGTATTTTCCCTCTGATGTTACTGCTTTCTCGCACCTCTCTGGCAAAAGCTCAACCCCACGTTGAAAGACTGCCCTGTCTTTTAACACTACGCACGCATCTACCCATTTGTGACTCGTGTGTAACAATGGAAGTGTGTATCTTCTATGGCGTATTGCATCGGCCGGAACAAGTGTTAATCACTGAGGGCAAGGTCCGGAGAATAACCTGGGTAAGGAAGAACCTCGCATTCCAATTCCCTCAGTGTTTTTTCATCACCAATGCAACGTGGGCCCAAGCATTGTCGTGCAGCAGAATCACCTTTCACCGATTTTATGACACTGATGGCCTCGTTTCAATTAAATTATCGTTCACATGTTCCAGCTGCTCTTGGTAACGTTTGGCGGTGATGGTCTTCTTCGTGTCCAAGAGTTCACGAAGCACTATCCCCTTTATGTCCTACCGGATACACAGCATGGCTTGGTAACCATGGATTCTGTTTTGGCGATATTGACGGCTGGCCAGGACAAACCCATGATTTTCTGCATACAGAATTGTCGAAATAAATCTACAGCTTCACCACCACCATAGAAAAGGAGAATGAGCCCCGGGTTGCCAGGATATAATAGAGTATCAGTGTAACTTCGACCCGTAAATTGTGGTATTAGCTGCATTAGATGTATTGATAAATCGAAAGCGCGCAAACCATAACTTTTTATCGTACCGGTCAAAGCAGCAAAGTCCTCTTTTGAATCAGGGATCAAAAACTCTTCCATAATGCTTAAATTGAAACGCTATGCTATCAAAACACGGCAGCCCGATTGTGAATACCATTGATCCTTTTAATTGGCATCGATGTTGAAAGGTCTGCTGGAAGAGGATGACGTTGCGCATCCGTCGAAGGATTATCCATCTCTCGACACTTTTTCAGTTCTTTCTCGGCACTTTTCGTTCTTCCATCCAACTTTTGAAACGATAAAATAATTCGTTTACGCACTGATCAGCGGCAACATCCAAGTTTCGCGGATAGATTGGCTTCAAGGGTGTCACGAGCAGAAGAGGCGCCGAGGGAGTTGTTATCATTGATTTAAAATTCGCCTGTGCCTGACAGGAAAAACGACCGAATAGTCGAAGCTGAAAACTTCGCTATCCACCCTCGAGGATGGAAAAAAAAGCTCTCGTGTGAGGATCGTACTGTGGCGCGAAAAAAAGGCACGACAGAAATGGAAAATAAAAAATGAACGGAGGATCAACTTTTTCATATCAATCCTATCGTCTGGCAATTACTTTATTCACCACATATTACCTTTTTGCTAGTAGTATGTGGGAAATGGATCTCAGGGTCATATGGTATTAGGGTTACGTGCTACGAATATTATGGAGAGCACCTTTTCGTTATTGATTTTTAAAAATCTACTTATAATCACATCAACGGAGAAAAAATCATACGAAACTGCGTCGGTTAATGATTGAAGCTGACAAAAATGTTTTACATTGACTATTTAGTGAAGAGCTTCCGCACGAATGATCGCGCACCACTGGCCTTTTGAAAAGAAGCTCACATTTTCTCAGGCTCCACTTGACGCGGATTCAGATGAAACAAAGTGCAGGCGAATACAATGAAACTTCGCTTATACGTTTTGTACTTATAAGTTTTTATCATTTATACATCAAATTTCTCTGTCCCCGGCAAATTCCGCCTATGAAGAATGTAAAAAAGTTTCATTTCTACGTTTGCGCTTATACGTTATTAATTTTCTTCCCCAGCGTCCGTTTCGGGGTCTGTTTTTTCTCAATCAATGTTCTGTGACACAAAAAGAAAAGAAACTGAAATATAAACAAATTCACAACCAACACCTTAATTTTTTTCAGTGCAAAATTCTGGGGTTGTACTATGTATGCATGTAAAAATATCTTAAAATGACCTGACATTTTTAATTGTGCGGCATTTTTTTTGTGGAGAATATAGAGTACCAATCTTTGACAACTGGCATCAGGAAGTATCGAGGTTTAGTCATGGAGAATCACACGATCGAGCAACGCATAGAAATTGTGAAAATGCAATGTGAAACAATGCAGTTATTGGAGACGAAGTTTCATCGTCGTGTTATCTCGCGCCGCGACGATGTGAATTGGCCACCAAGATCGTGCGATTTGACGCCGTTGGACTTATTTCTTTGGGGTTTTCTAAAAGGAAAAGTGTATGCCAATGATCCACAGACCATTCCGGAGCTCAAGGAATCAATTGGACGCACCATTAATCAAATTAGTCCGCAATTATGCCAAAATGTTATTGAAAATTTCGTCAAAAGAGTGAACGTTTGCAAATAGGGACAAGGCGGTCATTTATCGTCTTTCATACATAATCTCCATGCTTGTACCTTATATTAAAATAAAAATATTCGTACTATTCAAATAAATAAATCGTTCTATTAATAGATTAAAATGTCAGGTCATTTTGAGACACACTTTACTTAACTGTGATTACCTATCTCTTATTTATACGAAAACGTCTGTTATTTTCTAGTCTAAAACGTCAAAGCTTTGATCTTACAAACTCGCATCAAATAAAAATTCTGAACGAAAATAAAAAAAAATGATATGGCTCATTACTTCGTTACTACCAAATAAATTTTCAATTGGAAAACCAAATATTAGAATGATAGCGGTACTGCTATTAAAAAACATGGCGAATTATGCACCGATCGCCATTTTCAGATGCTTAAGAGTTTCCGATACATTCTGTATTTCACTTCTACGTTATTCTCATTTATACGTTATACTTGCTGTGCCCATTGAAAAACGTATAACTGAAGTTTCACTGTACTGGAAGCGTTCATGTTCACGTACCTAAGGGTTCATTTTCACGTATCAAGGCTTCCGCCCTCTTTAGGCCAATTTCGCTCAATGGACAGGTTTTACAAAAATGATATATTAGGTGTATGACTTAATTTTTACAGATTTTTCAGCAATTTTATTTAATATAAAAAAATAGAGAACAACGAACTTAATCATGGAAATATTGTCCATCGTTTTCTATGGCCTTGCGCCATCTCTCAGGCGTATCCAACATACGAATGCCGTCGCGAAAGAAACTTGCAGGCTTCGAGGCGATAAAGTCATCGATGAATTTACGCACATCGTCCAGCGTGTTGAACTGTTTATCCACTAAGGCGTGCTGCATTGATCGGAACAAATGGTAGTCGGATGGGGCCAAGTCTGGTGAATATGCCGCGTGCGGGAGAACTTCCCATCCCAAATTCAAGAAGGTCTTCTGAGTCGTGCGAGCAACGTGAGCTCGAGTGTTGTCATGCAGCAGTATGACTTGCCTGCTTCCTTGCCCAGTAAATAGCCTTTTCTGATCAAGTTCTTCGCTCAGTTTATTTAATTGTCGGCTGTAGCGTTCCGCAGTCACCGTCTGACTAGTTTCCAGGAGTTCGTAATAAAGCACTATCAATAGAGTATGTTTGGGTAAAGCACTAGTAAAACACTAGCACTTCGTAATAAAGCGGCTGGTCACTAAGATCGAAGTCACGACTTCTAAAACATTTGTACCAATAATTACACGTTTCATAAGACACATCGTCGGCACCAAGAACACTACAAATTGATTACCGTGCTTTAGAAGCATTTTTTCCTTGTTGGAATTCGTATAAAATGCAGTGCCGAATGCGCTGTTTATTAGTTGCCATCGTAAACTCTGCTATTCTGAGAGGTTATGTAACTCACGTAGACTTGTCGTTCGGTATTCTGAAACCTTGCGTCCTATCCTTTCAAAACCACAAAAGACCGCGAAAATCTTTCTATTTTAAATATAAATTTAAGCTCGCAGCTCGAGCAATAGTTATCACGCTTGAAATATCGAGAGGTGTTCTTACAGGCAAAAATGATAAATATTTTCTCATCGTCGTGTTCAAACAGTTTAATTTCAGCCTGAAATAACAGTACAGACACTACAATTTCCCCACCATCCTAAAGCTCTTCATGAAATGGTTCAGTAAATACTTATGACAAGATTCACTCATAAATATTTACTGACAATCTTCAGCTTAGAATACTTTGTTTCTCGTACCATATTGTTAGATATAAAGATTCAAATAGGCTTTAAGAATCCTTCCAACATGTACCAACTCTTTACTCCCCAGAAATTCCACACCCTTAATTACGAAAAAAAAATCTACTTGCAGAGAAGAACTCCCTTCGTACACGGAGAGAATTAAATGTTAAAAATTACCGTGCAGTAACGGTAACCAGATGACAACCCTGAAACTTCGCTTATTATTACTGAGTAAAACACAGATTTTCACGAAAATAAAATAAAATTTCTTCTTCAGATAGAAAATTTTACCAGATTTTCTAGTAAATTTTGATGTGTAACAAAATACGCAAAACTTAAATTTAAAAAATATATAATATCAGCGAAATTTTACTATGCATTTTATTATTTTATGCCTTTCAAAAATGTCTATAAAAAAGTATCGTCTTTATAACAGTTATTTTAAGATTTATCATAAAATTTAATGAGTGTTATAGGAAAATGTATTGTGCTCTCGGTAAAAATTATCGTGCGGTACGGTACGGTAATTTTGAGGCACTGCATGATAAAAATTCCCCTTCATACCTTTCAGTTCAGAATGGAATGGTGGTGGGGCTAAGTAGGGGTGCGCGGTCTCGTTTCAGTGGTCTATCTATTCCTTATACGGTGCGGTCTATTCCTATACCGTACGGTGCGGTTGGTAATTTTTAACCGACAGTAGGTAAATTTTCGAATATACATGCTAAATTTTACTGTCTCCAATTTTTACCCTTCTTGTATAGTAAAATTTTAGCTACGTATTTGAAATTTTCTGTAACGTGAGTTAAAAAAAACTTGTCGCATACGAATTATTATGCTTTTCTCACTTGTCACCACATTGAAATATATCACGGTAATTTTTACCGTGAAATTCACGACAAAAATTACTTTTTAATTCTCTCCGTGTATCGTACAAAAAAATACGATCGAAAAACAAAAATTTAATCTTACACCTGCACGCATAAACGTCAATAAATGTGGACGTGTGCATGTGTCTACCGAAGGGAGGAAAAATGAGAATCGTTCGATAAATCAGCTATACTCTTCTAAAACAACGTATCATAGCAGCACAGTTAAATCGTAGCGAGAAAAAAAAGCGGAGGCATCTGTCAGATCGAGTTTATACGTTGACGGACACGACATTTTTTTTCCGTGCCATCGAGTCATAAATAAACGTCAGTGATATCGGGAATCGCGAAAAAAAACAACCCTCACTATAAAAATAAAAAGTACGGGAAAAAAACCAGGCGTATAAAGTCAAGAGTCTATTCGTAGCGCCGCCATAAATCAAATATATACGGGCGTCAAAGTTTCTGGATGGCTTCGCATTGCCCGGATCAATGGCGCGGGTCGACGTGATATGTTGTATGAAAAAAAAAAAGAAAAATAGAATCAAAACCGAGCGAATTCAGTACAGGAATGTACCGGGATGTGAACTTCCCCACCCCTTACCGGTATAAATTGGCGTATGTGGCCGAGACTTAACTGGCGAATCGATTGGCGATACGAATTGTTCACACTTCGTCTATTTCGATAATACCAAACATACTGGACCTTTAAAAAAAAAAATCTTTTACCTTTTATTGCAAATTTCAGTCGCAACTCTCACGTAATTAATTTACGTATTGTGAATCACAATTACTGCAGCAAAAATAATACTTTTGCACGATAGAGAGAGAAAAAAAACGACCCTCGTTGACACCATATTTTTGTTACAATTAAGGGGCCAGTCCACTTTGGAGCCACGAAAAAAGGCTGTTTTCGCGATTTTTTTTTTGAGGATTTTATAAAAGATATGAATATAAAAGTTGTTGGGCTTGATAAATAAAGTCTTGAAATACATAAAAAAAAAATTTAATTCATTTTTATTCATTTTTACGTACAAAAACTGTAGTTTAACGTAATGCCTCAAAAATAGGTGGGCTAGGTAGCTCCATCACAACTCGGCAACGGCTTGTCTGAAACAAAAAAATCAAAGTCCATTAGATTCAGTATGACACCAGCTACAAAATGACCCTCGGATATAAAGTTTTATCAAAAAATAAAAAAATGGCAGATGAAAAACGAAAAAAGTAAAAAAAAAACGCGTTTTTTCCGCAGTTTTTCGCAAAAAAAAGAGTAAAAATAAAAATTTTTAAACCATCGAGGGTCATCTTGTTGCGAATCATGTTTACAATATGTGGTTCAAATTTCAAGAGAATCGGTTTATTAGTTTTAGAGATACGATGGAGCTAGATTTTGAAAACGTTGTTTCGAGAAAAACGCGTTTGAAGTTTATACTATGAAAAACTCTTACCGAAACCCAATCGGCAATTCCTGCACCGTACAAAATCCCTTCTGATTGCTCATCATTGTCGATTTCTTCAAATCTTGCTTGCTTTCGTTTGGTTCTGGTCTCTTTTGAGCACTCAGAACTGCGGCGGTTTGCAGAGCGAACACGCTCGTCATCGCGATTGTCGGCGAATCCGATGGCGATTGGGCCGAGTTTGACGCCCATTATTTCCATTATTTTAAGCACTGGACGAAATCCTTCATTAAAGACACACGCGGAAACTTTGCAGGCAATGTCTACGATTTTTTTGCCGTTGAACATGTGTTAGGTGCCATACTCCATACGCAGTTGTTAAAACTTTCATTATTGTTTTGCATATGGCCACCTAAACACCTTTCGAGCAGTTCTGTTTTGGTGAGATCCTCGTAAATAGGTTTTAAAACTTCCTGTACTTCCTCAGAAAGAGCAGGAGGATGTTTGTAATGTTGCTAAAGTGCCTTAGCTTTGAGGTACTTGCACCATTCTATCGAGCAGTTGTGACGTTGCGGCTTGACATCGATCGAAATTTGGTGGTAATACCCTGCCCATATTTCTTTGCGCATACCTTCAATAGAATTCAAATTCCTTCGAATAGCTAAGCCGTAATTTTCAGACAACTGTTTCATCAACTTATCGTCAAAGTTTGTGTTTTTGCTTTTGACACTTTTTTTACGGTAGCCGTTTTTTTCTTCACAACTACAGTTTTTTTCGGTGCGGTTTTTTGCGATGCGGCTTTTTTCGGTGCAACGTTTTTCGATGCGATTTTTTCCTCTTCTGCTTCCTTTAGAGCTTTTTTCTTCTGGATCAAAGATTTTCTTGCTTCATTTGCACGTTTGAAAACGCGTTTGGCCACATGTAAAATACACTCCAATTTTTTGACAACGAACTCTTCACCATAGGGAAAACAATTAAGCAGCATTCTGAAAGTCTTTGAGTCGCCATCACCGATGTAGAATCCATATCGCACAGCAAATCTTTCTACCGATCGTAAAAACATTTCTACTATGCCATCTACTTCCATTTTGCCAGCACTTCCTGAGTGATTTGCTGTACAATGAGGTTTGTGCTTCTTAGACCAGGTGATAAAGTCTAATGTGTTTTCTTTACCTTTCCATTTTTCACATCGTTTACAGAGACTTGATCGTATTTCAACGTCAGCGATTTTTCCAGTAAATCGAAGAATAAGTGAAACTATACCAATTCGAGAAGAGAAGCCTCTTTTTTCCAAAGATCCGTCACCAGAAACTGTCAAAACGTCCTCGGGAAGTCCTTTTTCCTTTTGCACTTTTTTTTCTTCTTTAACAGCTTTACGCGTCACTAAATCGAAAACGGTTTTTACTGCTATGGCAATGCCGTCAACGATTTGATAGTAAACATTCTTGTGTAATCCGTAGCCTAAGTCCATTAGACCACAAAATAAGTTGATTCCAGCTAATCCAATGCCCATTAAACGCATCACAAACACGAGGCGACGATTCACTTCGTAACCACTTCTGATCATCGGGCACGAGTTAATGTACTTTTCGCCACACGCACAATTCAAACACACTTTAAAACCCAAGCCTCGCTCTCCATACTTAGAAAATGAAATTTCTCCATTGCAAACTTTACACTTCAAGTAGTTTGACAACGTTGAAAACACGAGAAGAAAGCTTGTGATACTGTAACCGGCAGCTGGATCCGTGTGTACGTCGAAACTCTGATCCTTCGAAGTTGCCAGTTTTTCAGCTGATTTGCTTGCAAAATCCGCAGTTTTATCCGAATGTTGATTCCCTGAAAACTTCCGCTTCCTGGTTCTCCCTGGATGAGCTTCGTTCTTTTTACCCATGATGCACAACCCGATGTTACTCCTACGCAGTCTAAGCGAATACTGATGTTGAAATAACGGTAGAGGTGTTTCAATGTTCGTTTTTGCTCCTAAAACTTACTTATAACTGCGGTTATATTTTAAGAAGGACTAAAATATAGCTGGATTATACGATTTATAATGAGAAGCAGCTGTTTAATGAACAATAGCGGGGAAAGAGGATTGAAAGGCCGATGGGTTGGCCGAGCGCGCTATACGCTCAGGTAGACGAAATGAGGTCCTGACGTTCAGGTAAAAAAAAAATACTTAGAGAGCTCGGATTTTCATAAAATTTTGACACAATATTTTTGAATGTATGTACTTT
The DNA here is from genome assembly GCA_963932345.1 of Ophion ventricosus. Classification (NCBI taxonomy): domain Eukaryota; kingdom Metazoa; phylum Arthropoda; class Insecta; order Hymenoptera; family Ichneumonidae; genus Ophion; species Ophion ventricosus. The sequence goes on from OZ010711.1 coordinate 17,426,326, forward strand.
CGAAAACAGTGAAAAAAATCAATTTTTTGAAATTTTCAAAGTGGACTGGCCCCTTAATGAAATGATAAAGCTGCAGAACATTCCGAAAGAATGCGAACGAGCAATCTTTGCACTGATCTACACTTCAATTATCTTTCTTGTTTTGTGCTTATGGAGAAAGCCTTATTTCGGTAAAAAAAAAAAATCGAGATTTTTAGAAGTGTTCCCAGAGGGTTTCGAAACGTCGAGAATGATATTTTTGAGATATCTGATTAAATTTCTGCGGGAAAATGAAGTGCGGGGTGTTTTCTTATTAATTTTTTGGAAAGTCAGTGAAAGAGCAAGGATTTTTTCAAGGAGTTAAAATTTTCGGGCATATGGTTTTCAAGCTGTAACTATTTTAAACGTTCAGATATCGGGATAAATTTTCATACAGCGATCGAGTATTACGCGGGGTATATTCGTATTGAATTTTGCGAAAAACGGTGAACCATTTTAGATTTTAAAGGAGTAGAAATTTCCAGGAAAAAGGCTTTTTACGCTGTAACATCAAAAAAAATTAAATAACTTACTTACTATAATTTACTTACATTCTACTGCCATTGCAATTAATGATAGGTCTTCGAAACGTTTACCAAGCTACTGTGTCATACAAGTTATTGAGTCTATGCATAATTCCGCAGCGTAATTCCAACAGATGTCGTTAGCAATTGTTTTTCCGCTCGCACATGCGTCAACCATATTAAGTCGTATATTAAGTAAAGTATATTAATGCCGTATATTAAGGAAAGCTAAAACTTATGCTGACATTTAAAAAAGTATCCATCGATATCCGTCACGTGTGGGAAGTTTAATGATATTTTGAACATGGAAGAAAAAAAGGTTCATTTTCGATGAATTTCGCTTTTTTATTTCCGACAAGGGAAAAACGCGTCGCAAACTCAGAATAAAATATGCGCCGTGTACGGAGAGAACGCCATAAGCGAAAATGTGTGTCGGAAGTTGATTGCGAAATTTCGTTATGGAGATTTTGATCTCCAAGATACTCCTCACTCCGGTCGACCAGTCATTACTGATATCGATCAAATCAAGGCTTTAATTGACTCCGACCGGCATTTGACGACTACAGAGATCGGACATAACCTCGAAACATTGATCAATCAACTGTTTTGAGACATTTACGGAAGCTTTGGATGGTAAATAAGCTTGATGTTTGGGTGTCGCACGAACTGGAGCGAAGACAAAATTTAATGCATCGAATTTCAGCTTGCGTTTTGTTGCTCAAATGCCTTCAAAACGAACTATTTTTAAAACAAATGATAACTGGCGATGAAAAGTCGATTGTCCACAACAATGTCAGCCAAAAAAAAAATGGTCGAAGTTCGGGGAGGCTGTTCAAAGGGTTGCAAAGAGTGAATTACACCCGGAGAAGGTCATGCTTTGTATCTGGTGGGATTGGAAAGGAATCGTCTATTATGAGCTGCTGTCACCCAACAAAATGATTGATTCTACCAAGCGCTGCTCACAAGTGGCCAAATTAAAGCGATAAATAGATCAGAAGCGGCTCGAAATGGCGAATAGAACGGGCGTAGTGTTCCACCAGACAACGCTAGACTACACGTTTCTCTGATGACGCGGAAAAAGTTGTTGCAGCTTGGGTGGAATGTTTTGGTGCACCCGCCGTATAGTCCGAACCTTGCACCTTCAGACTATCACTTGTTCTGGACACTACACAACAGTTTGAATAATAAAACTTTCAGTTCCCTCAACGTCCTCGCCATCTGGATGATTTCTTTAGCCGAAGATCTCAGGACTTCTATGAAAGAGAGATAATAAAGCTCGTGGAAAGATGGCAGAAAGTTATTAAGCAGATAGAAACAGTTGATGAAAATCGCATTTTTTGGTAAATATCTTACGTTTGAGCAAAAGCATTTGATTTCAAGGAAGTCAGAATGTTCAGAAAACCCTCACCCCATGCTGTAAGTTCCCCACGATTTGAGATGCTTAGATAAATTTCTGTAAACACAGTTACCCACAGTGGGCCCATCAGGCACACCGACCATAAGCAACCCCTGTCCTCACATTATGAAAATCCAGTTCAGAAAAAAAATCTACCATTCAAAAACTTGCACAATGGTCCCTCGTAATTTTATTCGGCTTCCAAAGCTTCCACCAGGAGAAATCCAATTTCCAAAAACCGAACCCCCTCATGAACGAAGTTTTGTGAAATAACATAATCAGGAAACAATGTGCCAGTTTCTCGTTTTGTTTTTCTTCCTTCTTTCCGCATGTACGTCTATTGTTGCATAAAATTCTCAAAAAAAAAACGGTCTCTCGCGCACGAACATGCAGTATTCTGGAATGTGCAGAATTTTCGTAAAACAAAAAGGTAGACCGGGAAGCTTTTTTATTCGGCTGATGTACGAGAGCGCGCGCGTGGACGTCATAGGTGGAGCCGGATAACTCATTGTTACGTGACCCGTATCGTGATGTCGCCCGAGGCACTTTGTCCGAAGCAACAAAGAGTTAATAATAATAAAGATAATAGCGACTGCGGCGGTAATATGAACCGTCCATTAGCTCGACAAGATGAGAGCTCGACGTCGCATTCAAAGTTCTGAATTAATCTCTCCCATGTCAGCTAAATGAGGACGCAGTTATTGTCATATCGAATTTTCGCGGACGGACGGAAACCGATAAACATAATCGTTATTAGGCCTTTTGTGGTATGATTGATGGGCGTAATTCTATATTGCAAATAGGCTTAGGGGAGCAGTGATGATTCGTCATTACGAGGTTAAATATTGACACGGATAGGGGATGAGGGTGGCACGTAGGACACTCTCATGGATCAATATGAGGGTCATACAGTTGAGGCGCACAAAGAGTAGACGGAGAACGTGCAACGTACAGGGTAAGGCAAGAGAGAGAAAGAGAGAGAGAGAGAGAGAGAGAGAGAGAGAACCGTGAAAATCCCACGATATTGTGGCTGCCGCGCTATCGGCTCTTCAGCTGAAACTGGCTCGAGGATGGAATGTGCTTTTCTCTGTTCCTGTAGCTACCGGTAGTGCTGCACTGGCATGTTTCGAGTGTCTCCTCATCGTCGTCGTCGTCGTCGTCGTCGTCGTCGTGGATTTAATGGAGCCCAAACGCCACCCCCTATGTAGTGGGAAGCTCTAAACCTCGAAGACCCTCGGGGTCAGACCAAGACTCTGTACTTAAGGTGCGCAAGAGCTTCTCGAGCTGCCGCTATGAAGGGTCATACCGAGTGAGAGAGAAAACGGAAAAGGGATTGAAGGCGTAGGGCTTTTGGATGTGATGTATGTAGGGCCGGAGGAATACGGGGGAATTTGAACCGATACTTTTTTCATAAATGAAAGGCTTAAATTTTCTCTTGTCCACTCGCTTTATTATTGTTTTTTTTTATTAGTCTCATTTAACAATATTGCTCGCGATTGCAGCCGAAAATTCTGTTGATTGTTGAAAGTTTCGAAAATTCGGTGATTTATTTGAAATTCTTTATCGCAACAAAACATTCTGATTCCTAAAAACTCTAAGAAGTTATTGAAAGATTTTAAATTCATTTTTGGCATTCTACTCGAAGCCTCTTTGTATCGATTCGATTTTTTATAGATGGTTTTAATGGGAATTCGGGCGTGAATTTTTGCGGACCGGTAGTGTAGAGAGTTGTACGTTAATTGTGGAAAAATCTGAGAACAGTTCAGATGTTAAGAGAGTTTGAATTTTCATAAAAATGTATTGGAACGTAAATTTGGGGAATAGATAGTACCAGGTGTATTCGATCTTAATGTTGTGAACATCGGCCAAAGGGTTCAGTATTCGCGGACGCTTAAATTATGAAAAAAATGGTTCAACGATGTGAATTAAAAAAATCTTATGCATCCGGGTTATTTTTTGAACATTGATAGAGTATTATAGTATAAATGTCATGATACAGTTTCTCAAAAATTGGTACAAGGCTCTAAATTTGAAAAGCGCTTGAGTTTTCAATAAAACATTGTCACGGTGTAACTTTCTCAAGATTGACATATTTGAAAAACTTTTTGCCTCTGAGTACGCCCCTAGTCGTCCCTAGTCGTTAAAGTCTAGATTTCAAATGCGTTCAAATACGAACAATTTGAAATTGAAAAGAATCAATAGAAGTGGTAATTCCAAATGAAGAAAAATTGTTTATTTATAGAAAGCTATGAAAACGCCAAAATGGGAGACTATTATAAAGCTATGAGAAAGTCGAAATGAAAAACTATGAGGGAGCCAAAATTGAAAGATACCTCACTTACGATATGAACGTTCTGACGATCACAATTCCAAAAATGTGGCAGATAAAAGGTTGATACGAATTTGCCTCAACGCTACTGAGCAATGACATACTCAACGTAGTCCAATATCCGGTTCAATTTTGCACAACTCTCCTATATACGTGCCGAAACCCTTGAGGGCTGATCCTGAGGGCTAGACATATCATCGCCCACCAATGTGGCCCTGTACAGCTGTACGTTCACCACCTACGTGAATACGCGCATGTGCATCCCATTCCATAATCCCACACCTATAATAAAATGGCATAGCAGCACGCTTGGGCACCGAAATAAAATCCATTTCGTCCATATGTCGTAAAAGACGATGAGGTAGCATAAGGATATCCGGGGGCTTTCGCCTGGAACAGTACGAGGAAGAGCGGGATAGACTTGGCGGATGGCGAGAGATAGACAGAGAGTCCGACCGAGTGAGTCAACGTGGGAGTAAACTTCCCACGAGCCCCGCAGTTGATTCATGGCGGTCCTGCAACCTTTCCTCGAGCAAAGAGTAGTCTATGGTTCGGTAAAACCTCAAGCGTAAGGACGCCACAATCGCCAACCCTTGAACAACGCCCTGCGTCTCGAGTTATCTTGGGGCAAGTCGGTCTCCGCGGTTTTATAACCCTCGGTCTCGGTTTTTTTCCGCTCGTTTTATTTTTCACTCCCGTTTCCTCTACTTTGCTGCAATTAAAACGATGCCGTACAGTTATAGGGCGGGAGGCTATGAGCTGTGATGGCTGCAGAGAGCTAATGTGATAATGGGAAGCAATGAGTGGCGGGCCAGAATAGCGGAATAAGTAACTCTGGTCTTGACGCAATTATGTAGAAAAACAGTACGTTTTATTTGTTTACTCTCCCTTTCTCTTTCTCACTGCCTCTGTATGTTACAGAATAATGTACAACGAAAAAACGATGAATTATGATCAATGATGGGATGGAGTATGTTGTCGGATCAGCCTTTCCTGTCATCACGGATGAACGTTCTCTAGCTTGATCTTATAAATTACTTATAGATTAAACTTTTAAATAAATTTATGAATTATTTGCACCCTAAGGTGACGAGAGGATTGGACGAACTATACAAGTGAGGGTTGTCTGGGGGTGATTTGTGGAAAACGAGTTGTCAATTGTCCACTTTGGTAGCGGTGTTTTCGTCATACTGTACGGACGGAACCATCGGCGGTTTGAAGCCGTATTCGATCTTCGATTGTCTAAAAGCTCCTGGCCCATTTTGGTAATGCGGCGAGTTGTCCTGTTGCCTGGCACGTCTCGACGAAGTGGACAAAGGTGGGGCTGAGGCGGCGCGAGTCACGGCCGTCGAGTCTCTCTGCTTGTGTGACAACTGGGGTTGATCAACAGAACTGCGCGACCTGACAACTTTTAGCTGGGAATTTGCTTTCAACGAAGGAACAGGCCCGACGTATTCATCCTTACCGACAGGCTTGTCGTCATTCTGTCGGTAAAAAGCATGTCTGCGATTCGTGCCGGAATAACTATGATTCGGGTGAGCGAAAAATGGCAACTTGGAGGCGTAGCCGTGGTGGGCTTTCTTCCCGAATGTTGAATAACGCTGGAAGTTGTCCAAACCTGACGAGGGTTTATCGTGCGAGAAATTTTCCCAACCGGTGGACCGCTGATGGTCGCTATTGCTGGAGGTCGCTGCTCCGCTGACGAACGGTATCGCTGGCTTGTCATAATTGTAGCCTTGGAACTCTTGGGTCGCGTTGGAATATCCACGATCACGATTGTGGTTGCTCACGAGTGAAACTCCGTAGAGAGGAACTGACACGGTACTCTGGCCTCCGTAGAGACCCTTGGATGACTGCGGTTTCATAATCTGCTGATAACTCACCCCATAACGAACACCGTAAGGCACCGGAACCGTATTCTCGACGTATTTCATCACCTCAACGGGATAGGGAAGCTTGATGGGGACCTGTACTGGATATGGCTGAGGGACGTGAACCTTTTTCTCAACGATCTTCTCGACCGTGACCGGTACGTGAACCGGTTTCTCGATTATTTTCTCCACTGGATACGGCTGAAGGATGTGCACTGGGTAGGGTTGAGGCACGAGCCTCTGGACCGGGTAGGGCACCTTCTTCTCTATTATCTTCTCTATGTGCACCGGATATGGCTGCAGGATTTGCACCTGTTTCTCGATAACCCTGTCAACTGGTACTTGAATGTGAATGGGATATGGAACCTTCTTCTCGATTATCTTCTCAACTGGATACGGTACTTTCCTCTCGATTATCTTCTCCACCGGATATACCACTTTCTTTTCGATGAACCTGGGAACCTCGACGGGATACGGTTGTGGCACGTGCACAGTCTTTTCTACGATTCTCTCGCCTGTCAACGGGCTAGAATGGTAGCTGGGTAGTACTATCCGAGACGTATTGGAAACAGCCTGATTTGCATCATTCGAACTTCCTGGATGATTCCTCACACTAGTGTACAATTGGGCCCAGGGCAAAACCGGCGATGGTTGCTGCTCAGGGTGTCGCACTCCTGACTCGTCCACGTTCTCCTGGACTTGGTAACTTCCGTGCTCTTCCGGAGAGTCCTTTGCCGAGTGATGTTGATGCTGCACCACTTTTTCGTCACCTTCAGACCACGCGCTAGCGCCGAAGTAACGCTGTACACTATCAGATTCACTCAATATTTTTTGTAGCGGAGACAGCATTTTTTTCGATTGTTCAGTAGCTTTGGAATGCGCAACATCCTGTTGCCATTCACCGGCCTGTCTATTATCGTTGGCTTGAATACCCGTTGGATACACCTTGACATTTATACGTGGTGTATTGGCCACCGTATATTTGACTTCCGGTATGCGGTCCCTTATTAATTGGATTATGCTCGGAGTATCCTGGTCTCCCGGCAACAACGTTGGAAGCCCATTATTTCGCTCGATCGGATAATCGGCCAATTCATTGTCTTGACGAACCAAGTTACCGTGATAAACCGATCCAGCAATGAGCGATGAATCCCGAATGTTACCCAACGATAACTGAGTGCCGTGAGATTCACGAGTCGGCTCCTCTTCACGACTATATACCTGCGGAGGGTCATGAAGCTGTTTGGCATTCCCAGCGTCCTGTAACTCGACGTAACTGCCGCTCATCTCCTCTGCCTCCTTCGCCCCGTCTCGCTCGTGTACCAGCTCACCAATGTTCTCCCTCTGCTGCTTCACCCCTTGCTCGTAGATGTGATTGATGCCGGATACCTGTGTGATCACTTGAGGCAAATAATGTATTTCGCGCACGGGAGCATTCTGATATATCTCTACCGACTTCTGAATCTCAATTTGCTGATCCTCCTGGTTTCCATCGAGTGTGGGCGCATCGCTCGCGGAATTGCTCGGAGTCTCGTCGAATCCTATCGACTCGCTCTCCAACATCGGCTGACCAAACGCGGGATTTATCGTCTCGTAAAGCTTCGATCTCGTCTCCTCGGCCACGATCTTTCCTAATTCATTGCCCCCTCCGGTTGGGAAGTGATTCACGGCTGACGCTTGACTGTCACCCTCGAGATTCTCGGTCACCGGTGCTGGCGGACTTTCCCCTCCTATCAACTCCAATTGATCAGCGTTTACCAGACGAATACCAGCTTGTATGGGATTCAGAATTACCGAAGATGTCGTTATGGGGCTCTGATACACCTGAAGCTTCGGAGTCACCAGCAACCCTACAGAATCTTGCCTGATTGCTGACGGATACGTGCTCGATGCACTTGGCACTAACGTGCTGGTGTCCTCATCGCGACATGGAAATGTCGTGCTGTAGCCAAGTTCTTTGTTGGTTTCGTTGCTCGTCAGTTCGGCAACGACTATAGGCTTGGAGCTGTAGGTCGACGGTGTGGCTGGTGTCGATGAACGTGCATTCGGCGAATCTCTTATCTCCGACTCCAACGATTGTCTCAGCGTAATGTACAACTGATGATCAACACCTTTCTCATAATTCAAGAGTCCTGGCTGTCTCATTCGTTCCGCTTCGCGGTTTAAGATGGTGTTGTTCTCATCAATGGCGTGGTCTGATAATTGCCAATTACTGGATATCAGAGAATTGACACTTTCACCTATCTCATGATCCCTCAAAGCATTGGGGAAGATCTTCGCGAATATTCCAGCATAGCTATCCGAAGCTGAGTTCTCGCGATGACCAACTCCGCTCATCGGGGATCTATAATTGATGGACGATACATTTGCCACAACGGGATTGTTAACATCCTGGTTTGCAGAATTCGACGCCACTATCGGACGTTCCACGTTGTTCGAACTCAGCGCGTTGATTGGACGCGCTGTTGGAACGTTCGTTGATGCATATGAAGACACCCCGTGTCCAACGGGTTTATCGGAGATTCGTACAATCGGTTTTGAAGTAGAGATTTCGTAAAAAGTTGGAAGCGGGCTCGAGGCAATGTCTCCGCGTGTTTTATCCTTCGTCAGCTCCTGATGGGCGGCCAAGGTTGGTTTGATTCGTCGGCCAAAGCTTCCAGTATTTTCCATGATTAAGATATCATCGGAAAGCATTGAAGACAAGTTATTGGCAGTCTCCTGGCCCCGAGGATGATCTTCATCCCGAGCACTCAGCTTCAAGTCCGATAATGAGCTCGTCGTCGACGTAGGATCGACGGAAATACTCGTCGGCTCGAAAGTTCGCTGATCCAACACGGGGGTGGTTGGCATGTTAGACAACGGCCGATCTTCTCGAGCGCGATAGTCGCGCTCAGTGCCGCCTGATGACTGGTACTGTTCAACGGATTCCGTTTGTGGTGGGGTCACGTAATTATGAAAACTCCGTTGAAAGGTGGTCGTTGATACGGCTGGCTGATGAAGGCTCGAGGCTCGCGCCAACGTCCGCTGATCATTATAATTATGGGACAAATCGGACGTATCGTCGTTCGGTTGCATTTCGAGGGCACCCGATGAGGCCACATCTTCGTTGGTGTAATTCACTGTAATTTCGCCCGATTCCGGTGTATATGGTTGGACAAGTTGTACATGACGATGACGATGAGGCAGTCGTCTATGTGGTTGATCCTGGAGAGCTCTCAGCGCCGGCAGCTCCTCACCCTTCATAGACATTGGAGTGGAAAAAAATCATCAATTCCATTCGTTCACAAATAGCTTAGTCGCGGAAAACGAAACCGCGATTTCGCCAGCTTTTTCAGTCCTGATACGCCGAGTATCCGGCGTAACTTCGTTACGTTTGAATCTACAAGGACCGAGGGACGAATTGTCATTTCTCCAGCAAACAGAAACTCTCTCGCTCTAAAAACAAGCTTCAATTGAACGATTTCGAACAGCTGAACGCATTGTATCGTTCAACTGCCGAAAAGTTTTTCACAACGCCAGTGTGCAGCTTGAAATGCTGTATGAGAAAATGACGATTCGTGGCCCACCCATGCACGAATACGACTACGATAACAATACTAACGACTTCGGTCCCATTGAGCAGCAGGGACTTTACGACTTGTTCGCCCGAGGCGAATTGGGTTGTGGCAACGCTAAGATCGTTCGTAATACGGTACTTCACGAGGGGATGATAACCCCATTCGTCAGCGTAATACTTGACGTCCGTCGAAGATTTCTCGCCGTTAACGTAGTATCGACCGCTCGCCAATTCCCCCGACCTCGACTCCATTTTTCCTTGACTTCCCTTCTCATCCCCATTACCAATCTCGTATTTGTACTCGTATCTCGGTGGATCCTGAAATCAGATGGAAATGAAGAGAGAGACTCGAGTGAGAAGAGCAACAGAGTAATGTTTATTTTCTACTTTAAGATCGAATTCCCTAAAAGCACCTTGCAACAGAGAATGCGAAAGAGAGAGGGAGGGTGGAGAGAGAGAGAGAGAGAGAGAGAGAGAGAGAGAGAGAGAGAGAGAGAGAGAGAGAGAGAGAGAGAGAGAGAGAGAGAGAGAGAGAGAGAGAGAGAGAGAGAGAGCGGGGGAGAGAGATAAAGAGAGAGAATGTTATTTAGTGGAGAGGGAAAGTGAGAGAGAGAGAGAGAGAGAGAGAGAGAGAGAGAGAGAGAGAGAGATAAAGAGAGAGAATGTTATTTAGTAGAGAGGGAGAGAGAGAGAGAGAGACCATAAGAAATTTGAGGCATAGTAAAACCGGTCGAATATAAAAAGAACAAAAAATCTCCCCTCATTTATTTTTATGCCTGAATAGACCGTGGGTCGTTGGTATCTTTATACAAATTTAATATCCCCATTATATTGCGTTGCTCGATGCCACTTTTTTCTCCCGGTCCTGATGCTGAGAGAGAGACTTTTTCTGGTCGATCGTAAAAGTTTCTATCACTCCGCAAAGAGGGGATACACTGTCTCGAGTCGACAGATTTTACCGCCATACTATGTCATACATGTAACTTCGACAATATATATATATATATATATATATATATATATACGTTTGTCGGAAGAGTGAAAGAAAGAATTAAGGAGACTCTTTGCCCGGCAAAGCTGCCTACACACTTTATAGTCGAGCTTCGCCCCACAAGATATATACACATATATATAAATATATATGGCACAAGATCGTGTTCGCTTAAAACCACTACCGTGCCACTGGATACTGCGCACAGTTACAGAGGACTGAGAGTACGCGGACGTCCTGATGGGAAATGGGAACGGATTTCGAACTTGAGGAGAGAGAGAGGAGGGAGTATGGATCTCTCGCACTATACAAGCAAGCTACGAGGAGAGGGAAGAGAGGAGGACTTCACGAGAGAGACAAAGATGCGGAATGCACATAGAAAGGAAGTCAAAGGGAGAGGAACATTCGACGGACTCGAAGAGGAAGTTCAGAAGATGCTGTACCGCAGTACCACCCGCGAGAAAGTGGACTGCAGTCCGTATGTAACGGGCGGTCGCGTATGTGCTGCTTGAAAATGACGCGCCCAATATATGTATGTGTATATACACACACACACACAGACATATATATATATATATATATATATATATATATATATTCATGTACATATCTCTATTTTACACGTACGATACAAACGAACTGAAGAGGCACGACTAGTTTTGCGCGCTCATAAATTTTTCGATCCCGTGACGGGAACGATATGGTCTGAGAAATTATAGAATCCTTTTTTGTTTTCAACGAATATTTTTTACTTTTTTCATTCTCGTTCGTATGACGAACGTGATTTTTTTCCGTCCATCACCGTCCTTGATTGGAGCTTGAACCATTGGCGAGAATAATGATCGCGTACTTTCGATCTTTTACTGGACTGCCGTATACATTTTGTTTTTTCTTTTTTTTTTGGCCCATTGCGTTATGCAAAATTATTCGGCATTGGGTAGAGTTTTGCATTTCCGGTGAGAAAAAGCTGTTGGAAGTTTCTTTACGAATTTTCGGTAGAATTCGCTTGAGGAAAGGAAAGAAAAAATAAGAACACGAGAGCTGGAAACTTTTGAAATCGGGAGTGTTCGATCGGAAAAGGCAAAGCAGAGGAGAATGGGGTAGATGCTTTTTTTCATTCGAGCCGGATCGAGCGGGAAAAAAGAAAGAAAAAATGGTGAATTTTTTTTTCATATCGAGACTGATCGCGAAAGTGATGAAAGGAACGGGGTCAGAAATTTTTTGAACAAACTCGGATCGAGTGGAAAAAAATGGAAATAGGTGCTAGAAATTTGTTTAATCGATCTCGACGAAACGAAAAAAATTAAACGATGGAACATTTTTTTTTATCGATCTCGATCGATGGACAAAAAAAACTTTTAAGATGGTAGCATTTTTTCTATCGACTCGGATCGTAAGGCAAAAAAAGAGAACAGGTTCTAGGAATTTTTAATCGACCCCGCCAGATCGAAAAAAATGAGGAAACGCGCTAGAAGTTTTACGAATCGACCTCGATGGATTAAAAAAAAAAAAAAATATGAGAAAAGGTGCTAGAAATTTTTCGATTTGACCCTCGGGGCTCTCGTCAACGCGTAGCGCCCGCAACGGTGATAAAAAAGTAGGGCAACTTTCGATTTTCTCCGGCAAAGAAGATCGAGCGATCCACACAAGCACGCGGAGCATTCACCACGCCCGGTTGTCCGTGTACCGTTGCGAGATCGTCCGCGCCAAGGAGCGATCGCTTCGATCTATCGCTATCTCTTTCTCTCTCTCTCTCTCTCTCTCTCTCTCTCTCTCTCTCTCTCTCTCTCTCTCTCTCTCCTCTCTCTCTCTGTCTCATGGGTGCATCCTTGACCCTTTCTCATTCAATGAGGCGATGAAGGTCTCGGAGTGCCGAAAGGATCGAGATAAATTTGTGCACGGAAAACTATCGTTACCAGGAAACCGCGGTAAAAATCATCGCACTCTTCGCGCACCGAGGAAAAACAATAGCGAAATTGAAATTTGCATAATGACTTGAAAATTAATATTATTGAAAGTTTTTTTCCTTTCCTCTTGAAAGAATTTTTTTAATTTTAATTTAACAAACCGCTTTATTTTTTGTTATTTTCAATTGAAAAGTTCTTTCAATTATTCCAAAAAACGAATTGAGCAATTATTTAATGTTGAATATATAAAATTTAATTGCTAAAAAATTATTTATTAAATTGGACTGTTTGGATTTTATGAAAAAAGCTTCCTTTTTCATTTTATTTTTTTTAAACCTCAATTTGTTTTTCAATTTTTATATGAACTTGATTGCAATTTAGTCCAGCATTTTTTTTTTCAGAACTTCCAGCTTCGAAATATATGAAATAAATGCTCACTTTTACCTTTAACACGATACTATTAAATTTTACCAGCCTGTTTTCTTGCTGCCGGAGCCGAACAAACCCAAACCGAAACGTATACGCATTCTGCTGAAATCATTTATTGATCAAGATTTTTTTTCTTTTTACACAAAAAGACTTTTCAATGTAAAACAATATGGGGCATGGATATAGCGGTATTTACAACTTTCCGGGTGTTTCAGCAGAGAGTTAAGGAAGTCCACCAATGTACGAACAAAACTCCAAGGGGCACTTTTTCCCCAAACTTTTCTAGGCTTTCCGTTGTTCCTCGATTTCGAGTCTCATCTTGAAAATAATACTTTCCGTCGATGTGTTGAGAAAAGCTTTCCACCACTTGGTTGTGAAACTTCGTGATTCATGTTTACACGACGCGAAGTTCAAAAAAAAAAACTTCATTAATCCTGTGCAATCCTCAAAAATACTTTCCACCTTATGGACCTGTGTGCTGAATAATTAAATGTCTATCAACGATTGATATCGGAAACGGTCCTTCGAATAAACTCATTCCGCGCATCGATACATACACGTATATCCATCTATGAATTAGACGTAAGTACACGAACGTGTGTACGTATACATGACCGTATAGGTACGCCCTCGACCTTCGGGGCATAGAAATCTCTGGCCTAGATCTACTTGTGAGTAAGAAGCCGTGTCTTCGCTCTACATGTAACTATACACCCGAGTCATCTGTATCCGAGAGTGCATATGTACAACTAGAATAACTTGTACAGCTCCCTGAAGTTACGATACAGGTGCAGCCGAGCGCGTAACGGTCTTGTACTCGTTTACATAGCGATACATACACGCTGTTACACGTATATAATAAATCGATATACAAGTGCGTACGTGTAACCGGTAACATTATTATTGTCATCACCATCATCAACATCATCATCATGGTTAATGCTATGATTGCTTTTGTTTTTTGTGTTTTTATTATTATAGATGTTGGTGAGTTATTATTGTTGTTGCGTTATTACCGTTAATATTATTATTATTCTACTTCTTATTATTATTTCTATTGTTGCTGTTGTCGTTGTTACTGTATTATTATTATCACCACCATCATAATCACCATTATTATTATTTTGTTTCGTATCATTATTTTATCATTACTATTATTTATTATTGCTACTACTCTTGTTGTTGTTGCTGTACTATATTTATTATTATCGCTACTGTTTTTGTTGTGTTATTATTGTTGTTGTGTTGTTATTAGTATTTATTAGTATTATTATTATTTCTCCTAATGTTATGCTCTTATTTTTTTATTACTATTATGATAATCGACCTATTTGCCATTTCCTTAGTTTGCACTAGGAAACATTCACCCACTCCCGGGGGTTGGGCTCGATCTTAATCTAGACCGGAACAATAACGCTGGCTGACACTCGAGGATTCCGACGCCACTTTGGCTGCTGCCCAGCGCAAAAAATGCGGATGAAGGTGTCAAAATAACTCTGCGATAGCGGTTCCCTCAAGCCGAAAGGTGAACGGCTACGGCTGTCCACAATCGTGTTGCCTGAGTAAACGGAGGGATGGCCGCCTTCTGCATCCACCTGATAGCCACCAGATCTTGGGCTTGCAAAGCGGTATAGCGACAAGGCTTGCTACAATAGACTCCTTCATCCCCCCGAGTGCGTACCAATGATGAGGACGAGTTACCCTGAATCCCGGATGCAGACGACGTAGCTCGGCCAAGAGAGGTTGATAATTCAGCTATTTTTCCTCTTTCTTTCGCGGGATGCTTACCTCGGCCGGGGCTGGGAGCTCAATGACGTAAGTCGTCTCTTCGTCGAAATCGAAGAGGACAACATCAGGCTTAGTTGCTTGAAGCGGCCCGATGGTCGCGAACGAAAAGTTCCAATAAATCTTGCATCTCCCGCCCACAACAACGGACTCAATATCTCCTGGTAAAGGAACCGGCACGGGCTCCCGGCTTATCCAATAAGAGTGCCGTAGATGGTAATACAACACCCTTAGGGCCGCGTTATGACGATGGATATAGCTGGAGACCGCATATATTGGGCAGGCCGACAGTCGATGGGTTAGTGTCTCCGGCGCTTGTTTACATGCACGACACAAAGTGGTCGGCAGATGCTGACCCATAACGCGGCTGCGATAGACCAGGGTGTTGATGGAGCGCTTGGCAGGCGCAGATGAACCCTTCGATCTTGGACATCAGTCCAGCTGTCCGCAAGAAGGAGAAGGTCAGCTGGGCGGACAACCTATGCTCCTCGATGTGTCTGAATAATACACCGTGCATGGCTCTACCCACGTGCTGCCGAGTCAGGACAGTCTGCTCGGCAGCCCTGATTTCCCGCGGACATCGGGACTTGGGCAACCGAACGACGGAGTTCATTGGTAAGGCTCCGCGCCGGCGCCGGCAGAACACCAAGAGGGTCTCTGCCGCACGATCTGCCACCTCATAAAGAAATATTCCAACTCCATAAAGCTCATGCTGATCCACAATCTCCAGGAGTAAGTCCGAGCTCGTTATCGCGTCGTATGCTATTCCGAACATAATGCGAGCATAACGATACTCCAAACCTAAGAGCATATGCCCTCCACTCTGTCGCGGCATATACAGGCACCGGGTGGAAGATCGAGAGTGCAAACTCCGCTGGATGTTCATGATATTGCTTGTGCCGATGTCCAGCTGTTTAAGCTCGTCTCTACGCCATTTTATGATGCCAAATGAGAGCAGGACCGGGACAGCGAGCATATTGATGGAGGTGATCTTGTTTCTCCCAGACAGATCTGATTTTCAGATCTGCCGCCTATACTCGCTGCAGAGGGTCCCTTTCACACTATTAGAATCTTGTATAGAGCGTTGATCGATGCCAAGGTAACGGTAAGACTCCGGCGTCCAGGTGTTTGAAGATGCTTCCGTCCACCAGCCGGACATCCGGTGCGTTATCCTCTGTTCTCCCTCTCCCGAGATGAAGAACAACACACTTGTCCAGCCCTAAGTCCATACCAGCCGCCCGTGTGCACGTCGGTACGGTATTTAAGACGGGCTTAAGCCCCGCCCCCTCTCCAGGAGCATAGAGCTTGAAATCGTCCATATAAAATAGATGGGTGACCCCGCGCCCACGCTCCCCGGAGGCTCCTGCTTCGTTCCCGCGTGCAGCCCGCAAGGCGACAGATAGACGTAATCGTGAGACGCAAAACAGGAGGGCCTGAGAGAATCTACCTGGATAATCCCTTTCCTATACCCGACCACTCCAGTCGACACGTTGCCTTCACTACTTTTAACTGTACAGCGTTTTTTTCAGGGCGGTATGAGCTGCTTAAAGCATCCCACTATGTAATGCCACCGAAAGGCGTTCGAGTATATGAATGTTAAGTTCATGACTAACAGTGTCAAGCGCTTTACGGTACTCTATCCAAGGGACTGAGAGGTGACGCTTGTGCTGTACCGCGTCTTGCGTGATGCAGTATCCGACCACCAGGTCCTCCATACAATCTCCCAGCCACCTCTTGGTTGCCCTTTGTTCGAATTTCTCCCTCCATGCAGGCTCGATCTCACGCAGAACACGTTTATAGAGTATCTTTGTAAAGATCTTGCAGAGCGCATACAGACACGTTATCGAGCGGTAGTTCTCCAGACGAGACAGGTCCTCTTTTTGAAGAGTGACAACGTCCTTCTCTCTGTCAACCATGCAGGAATTTGCCCCGTCCCATTGATGAACGACGAGAAGATGTTAGCCAGATGGGTATGGGTGCACGTGAATTTCTTCCATCATAAGGTGTTAATCCCATCCGGTCCGAGAGCGGCGTGATTCTTTACGTTACTCAGCGCCGGCTTCGACTCACCCCGCGTGACTGGAAGATAGTCGCCACGCTGACTCGGCCGTTGCTGACAAAACGCGACGAACCGCCTCAAAGCTGAAGTACTGTCATCAACGCCGCATTATCATTGCGTGTTCGAGGTCTCGTCTCAACAATCGCGTGATACACAACCCAGTTCAAGCTGAGGAAATCAGCAGTCTCAGGAATTGCTGCTGCAACCAGGTTGAAGAGAAAATTTCCCAGTGATTCTCTCCCTCCTTCTTCCCCAGTCATCTGTCAAATCGGGCTTGCAACCTCACCATATAGTTCCGGAGCGACGGCCTGCTACCCCTACTAGCAGCGGTTGAGGTCCTCCTTGAGTACCTCAACCGGCCCGACTTGAGGCGCCGATTTCGAGCCGTATTCGCTGCCGTGGATGCTATCCGGGTGCCCCCCCCCCCCCCCAAACTGATCCTTGGTCGCCATCCGAGAGGGTCCGGTTGTGGGAGGCTTGACTAGATGTTTGCGGAAACTAGTTTTCGGCTTGCTAAGTGGTTGGCCTTGCACGTCGACGGCTATTGCGAGGGATTGCTATTCCGCTCCCCCGGGCGATGGGCACGACAGCTCCCCTGTGCTCTTATCATTATTGTAGTTATTATTATTCTAACTTTTGTTTTTGTTGTTGTTACCATTGTTATCATTATTATTGTTGTTTTTGTTCGTGTTCTTCTTGTTATTATAATTATTTTATCATAGTTATTATTATTATTATTGTAACGCAGCGAAAATGTTGCGAATTTGATCGATTGTTACAAGCCGAGAACCTGAAGTATATTTATCCCGACAAAAATTGAATTGCCTCCATTTATTTATTACAAGTTTTGCCTCTTCGTGGCGGAAGCTTTGGATAATGTTTTTTTTTTCTTCAGAGTTGGATTCAAATGCGATGAGAATGTGCCAAAACGTAAAAAAATGAGATTTAGAAGAAAAAAAAAACGTTTCATTTCGATAATGCGAAAGTCAATGGTGGCGTGGCAATGGAAGGGGGCAACTGATTCATCCGGTCGTTTTGAATTTCGATAAATATATCAGAATGAAAGTGAATATCAAAATTGTCAACGAATTCTCTATATGCATTCGCGGGTATAGAAACGTCACGTGCTAAGAGACGAATTTACCATTCCAGGCTTAGAGTACGCCGCTGATGTCCGTTTGCACCCTGCGCTGCCACAGTCTCTCTTGCTCTCTTTCTTTCTTTCTCTCTCTCTCTCCCTCTCTCTCTCTCTCTCTCTCTCTCTCTCTCTCTCTCTCTTTCTCTCTGTCGCGTTAACCGCGGTACTCGCGCATTCACGTACGACTGTATGCCGCGATAATTACACATAGCACGACGGATAGAGCATCAATTAATGACACGGGCAAGAGGGAAATTTGTTTGCGATCTGGTTTGAAAGCGTTTCCAACAAAACGTAATCACGTCATCGATCGGGGCAGGCCGGCCATTCAATGAATAATAAATTTTAATTTGTTTTTTAGGTCCCGAAATCGGGCGCAGTGATTTTTTTTTTGATCTAGCAATTTCATCCGATTCGTGACAACTCGCGAATAAATTTGTATCAATTTTCTTCGTCAACGGTGAAACAATTTTTTTTTTGCAACTTGAGATGTACCGTTTGTAAATGCAATTACTTCGATGCAAAGAATTTTCATGAATCGAGGTATTTTCATTCATTGATCGAGTGAAAAAAAAAAATATCCTTGCACGACGTGTTCGTTCGACGTAATTTATCCGAGGCCTTATCTACTTCAAGTAGAGCAGGTACATAAAACGAATAGTATCGAAAAGACGGTGAATGTTTACTGCCTTTGAGAGAACGCAGCAAATGGAAAAAAAAGAGGAAAAAATCGCGAGAGAAAGGGAGAGGATTCGCAATTCCCATTTCGCCGGTGGTCACGAGAGTCTAGCTTGGAAATCTCTTTTCATTCCGTTAAAGGGAACGGTTATATTGATGAGAGTGGAACCATCGGCGCACTTGCAACGTAGCACATGAAAAAATAAGCCTTTCCCCTCCCTCGACCCGCCCGCTCCCGCAGGTCCTTTAATACTCGCAGCGAGAATCGCTCGATAGGTTTGCCACAATTTTTCCTATAATACGAATATTCCGTGTATTAACGAGAGGAACGTGTTCTATCGCGGAAAAAAATTGAGCGGCTGCTCATTTTCTTTTCTTTTCCTTTCAATTCCTCAAGGTGTAACGCCGGAGGATCGAAACGAACGACTTTTGCTGGGCTTCAAGCCGTAGGGGTCTGAAAAAAAGGACGAATGGTCTAAACCCAAACAAACTCGAACGAAACTCATTCGAGCCATTAACATTTTTTACAGTATCTTCTTAACAAATTCGTCCCCAGATGAATGTAGGAATTTTTCGATTTTCTTAGAACTCCTGTTATGAACAATTTTTCACGATTTTTTTTCTGAAAAAAATAAAAGATTTTCCTACAATTCACCAGTTCGATGAAAAAAAAATTGAAAATCAGCTGATTATTTTTTGTTTTATTTCCTTAAGGGGCTACACTTAAGGATCATAATAAACTATTTTTGCTGAAAAATAATAAACATAATAAACTATTTTTACTGAAAAAAGGGCAGGTAGTCTTAATCCAAAAGAACTCAAACAAATATCGTTCGAGCCATTTTTAATTTTTACAGTACCTTAACAAATTTCTCCCCGGATGTATATAGGAATTTTTCTTTTTTTTCTAACTCTTGTTATAAATTTTCTACGAATTGAAAAAAAAACATATTTTTTTAACTCATCATTTCTATGAAACAAAAATTTGAAAATCCTTTTCGAATATTTCCAGACATGCAGATTATTTAAAAAATTGATTTCGTTCATTCGTCAATACTTTCGTTAAATATTTTCATGTTTCTCTATCTGTCTTTTTGTTTGCGCACATTTCTTTACCTTGTCGTCGTTGGGTGGTTTAACGTAACCAGGTGGTGGCGTGGCGATCGAGTTAGCAACGAACAGTATCAGAGTCACCTGTAACGAAGGTAAAAAATATATTTCGAATGAAAAACATTAAAAAAAGGATTTTCCCTCGGTATGAGGAATTTTATGCACGACTTTGATCAATATCAGTGTGCCAAGGAAAAATTGACAAAAAATAAAATATAATCGTCGCGTGATTTACATTCGCGTCTTTGTTAGTACATTCATCATTTGTTTTATTTTTCCATTTGCTCGTTCCCTTTCGTAAAGGCAAAGTATTTTTATCACGTTTTTATTAACTCGCTTTTTTTTACTTTTTGTTTTCCTTTTTCCCCATCCATAGAGCACTCGCGGAGAATTCACGTTGGACACGTTTGACGCTACCACAAAAAAGTTCTGGACGGATTTTCTCGATGGACAATCGTCATCGAGAGAATTCGCAGAATCGCAGAAAAAAAAGCGACGAGAACAAGGACGCGATAAATAAATGAAAAATTGAGGGTACTTTTTTCCGTGCGACGTTCTCGGAAACTAAACGCAAATGAGCGTTTCTCCGAAGCACTTTTTTGTTCCGTACTTTATCGATTTCCCATACGTTCCGGAAGTTTTGACATTCAAATTCCGGGACATCCGGTTGGATGAACGCAGTCGTGAGCGAAGCACGATGCTGGGCTCTCTCGAGCTCAGAAAAACTCATAGACACATTATAGCGGGGCTATGTACCGTACGAACGTACATATCGACTAGCCGGAAACAAAAGAGCCGCATGTCTCGTGATTCGATATGTAAAGTGCGCGAGATACGCCCTTTGCTGTCGGAAAATTGAAATATTCGTACGCGAGACATTTCGGGCTGAATCAACAGATTCATGCTCTTCAACAAATTGATGTTTTTTGTATACCTGGCCTGAGAATTTTATTTTTTTGGAAAATAAAACAACGTTTGGAGAAAATATTTATATTTTATAGAGGATACTTGACAGGAGGTTTTCAATAATAGAAAAAAAAGTTTTTTTGATAATGAATATTTAATTCGTTTCTGAATGAAGAGAAATAAATGTTTTTCAAGAATTTTATTTTTAAAGATTAGCTGAATAATTAGTCTAATAGTTTTTTCTTCCTAGTTTTAGTGAGAATATGATAGGACGTTTTCAATTATGAAAAAGAAAGATGAATTTTCAATAAGAAGTATTTAATTCGTTTCTTGATAACAACTATTGATTGTTTTCCAATAATTCAGTTTTTAATAATTAGCTGAATAATTAATTTAATTACTTTTTGACTCATTTTTAGTAAACATTTGACAAGACGTTTTTAATTATGAAAAAAAGTTTGTTTTCGATTATAAACATTCAATTCCGTTCTCTATAATAATCATTAATTGTTTTTCCATAATTCGATTATAAATAATTAGCTGAGAAATTCGTTTGATAATTTTCTTCCTAGTTTTTAGCCAGAACTTGACGAGTGGCTTTCATAATTAAAAAAAAAATGTTTTTCGATAATAAAAATTTAATTTATTTCTCGATAACAACGATAAAAGATTATTGAATAATCCATCTGTTGATAATTACTTTGATAGCCTGATTAATCTTTTTTACTAATTTTCAGCCACAACTTGCGAGAGATTTGCAGTGATGAAAAAGCAAATGTTTATCGATAATGAATATTTAATTTATTTTTCGATAAGAACCAATAATAATTTTTGAGAAATTGTTTTTTTCAATCACTAGCTCAATAATTATTTCGATAATTCCATAACCCCAAGGTTTTGTTCCTCATAATTTTTTTCTCACAATCATTTTGATACTCATTAATTAAATTTCCCCCTCATTCGCCCTACCCCACCTAATGCATTCCACCATTCTATTCCATTATTTTCTGTAATTCCTATTTTTCTCTCCTGTCCACTCGGGAAAAAATATAAAAAAAATAAGTATAACCAAAAAATAACTAGTCTCTATTGAACAACGCCTACATTTGAATATGCCCCCCCCCCCCCCCCGTACGACTTCTTCCACACACCGTGACTTTCGACAGCTCAAAAAATCGTGACATACGACGTCGAAAAAAATTCTGTATTGATGAATTCAACTTGAAATCGCCCATAGGCATCGGGGAACATACAGCCACGAAATAAGTCCAGTATGCATAACGTCCTTCGCTTCAAGGCAGCGTCGATTCGTGGTTAGCCAGCCAGGATATCCAGACCCTGGATATAGTATAGAGCCCTCAGACACATCAAGTCACGAGCTTTTCTCCTCTGTGCACCGAGGCTAAAATGAGATTCTGGCCTCCATACACGTCGAGCAAAATTTAGTCGTGCGTAAACACACAAGCCCACACCTTCCCATACATTCAAGCCCGCACACGCGCGCAGCTAAAGTACAGCCTCGATCCTTGGCTCCTTCCGCATCATCTCGGCCTTTATTGCTCCTCTCGTCTTCGTTTGTCCCCTCACGAGCCAAACCCAACCGTGATTTGCATAGCGGGACCCTCTTGCCACCATAATCCATGCAGGATTCACTTTCTCTCTCTCTCTCTCTCTCTCTCTCTCTGTCTCTCTCTTTCTCTCTCTCTTTCTCTCTGGCTCATGCTCTGGCTCTTTCCATACATAAGCTCTGACATATCCTTCCTTCACTTTGTGCAGAATCCTTTGGACGTGAATATATATATATATATATATATATATATATAACGGAGAAAGGATTAATGTTGCGTAGCAAAATATACCCCGATAAATCTATGCAAACTCTCACCGCTGTCAGTTTAAAAAAAACGAGTGTAGTGTCTGCTCTCTCTCTCTCTCTCTCTCTCTCTCTCTCTCTCTCTCTCTCTCTCTCTCTCTCTTTCCCTTTATTTCAAGTTGCACTTTATATTCAAATTTGCTGTCTTATTTCGTTTTTTTATATTTTATATTTATTATATTTCATTTTCTATCTTGTCAAATCTCATATCGTTTTTTAATTTTCATATCGAATCCTTATTTCTTTCATTTATGTTTATTTTTGTATTACATCGAATCCTTATTTCTTTCATTTATGTTTATTTTTGTATTACATCGAATCCTTATTTCTTTCATTTCTATTTATTTTTGTATCATATCGAACCTTATTTCTTCAATTTCTGTTTTCTTTTGTTTTATATCAAAGTGTCATTTAACTCAATTTCCTCAAATTGAATTTTCATTTCAATTTC